>JAHWFP010234582.1:39198-85960 GCA_023313725.1 Lithobius niger | reverse complement strand
AAAAAAAACATACTTCATCAAATTGGGGATGGGACTCGTGAACAAAATCATGTATAACTTGCCCGTTGAAATGCATTTACCCGGATATTAATACTGTGCTCCAGGAACTGGGTCGAGGAGATCCTATAATAAATAAACTAGACGAAGCTTGCAAAGAACACGATATAGCTTACACCGAAAGCTCGGATTTAAAAGATCGACACGCCGGCGATGAAGTTCTCATTTCAAAAGCTCAAAGAGTGAGTGAAGATCCGTCTCTGGCATGGAGAGAAAAACTAGCCACTTCCATCGTTAAGAAAATCATTAAAACAAAACTCAGGTTCGGAATGGGAAATTGAAAAAAAAAATGGATCAACTCGTACACAAACTTCACATACCAACGCGAAAAAATTTTCTCAGACAGAAAGTGATTGTACTGGACCGAAACGATCTATGGCAGGATGACTTGGTTGAAATGATACCATACGCTAACTTAAATAAAGGGTTTAACCACCAGATGACCTGCATTAACGTCATGTCCAAGTTCGCTTGGGCCATTCCTCTTAAATCTAAATCCTTTATAGACGTTACCGAAGCTTTTAACAAGATACTCGCAGGAGTGACCCCCTAAATATTTACAAGTCGATTTAGGTAGTGAGTTCTATAATAAAGACGTCAAAGGGCTACTTAGGTGCCATAGCATCAACATGTACTGTGCGTACTTTGAAAAAAGTGAGCGTGGTAGAACGTTTCAACAGAACGCTGAAAACTCGAATGTGGAAAAGATTTACCAGGCAGGGTAATTACAAGTTGATACACATTATTGACGATTTGGTTTCACATTACAACAACACGGTTCATTCCACCACAAAGCTGAAATCTAGGGAAGTAACCAGACGTCACGAACCATTGCTGAGATGAACCAGACCTAAACGACTGTTAAAGAAACAAAATTTGCCGTAGGAAATAAAGTCAGGATATTTAAAGTAAAAAAATTTTCGATAAAGGATATTTGCAAAATTTTACCAAAGGAGTATTCACCATCCGTAAAGTTCAAAAAACACAATCAGTTACGTATCTTTTGAAGTATGAGTCGGGTGAACCGGTTCTCGCAGAATACTACCAACAGGAAATTCAAGTGGAGCAGGTACCAGAGTTATTTCTAGGGGAGCAGCTGTTACGTAAAAAGAAAGGAAAAGATGAGAAAATGCTTTTTTAGTTAAAGGGAAAGGCTACGATTCCGAATACAACAGCTAGATGGGTAATATAGATAGTTTAGGCTGAATTCACGTGCCCGTAGCCTAGAGTACTGACTGCATCGTCGCATACCCATCTCTTGTAGTCATAAGGACTGAAAGCCAACTTGTTGATGGTGTTTTTAGTTTGTGCGCCTCGTAACGAATGCAAGATCCTAGAGTTCTCACGACGCAATTATTAAACAGCACTTTCTTGTACGTTTCGTGCACGAATTGTGCTGTTTTCTTAATGCCTTTGCAAGCCATTTTGTTCTGTCAATCCGATTGTAAAATGCTGTAGAGCTTAGACTTTAAACCTACAAAGTCTGAAATAGGGCAAACCACGCTCTTGTCTTTCATCTTTCCTAATACTTTATTGTTGATGTCGGAGTGTTGAAAATGAAAATGAAAATGATCTTTGGGTTGATCCGATGTGTCGAACAACGACGCATCCTCTTCCATATTTTTGTAAACATCGCCCATTTCTAACAAATAACACAAGCTATCCATATCCGTGACTAGGAGTTTACATCTCCCCGGTCCATACTTTTCATCATGTGGTCATAGTGAAACCGGTAGACTAATAACTTTGACAATAAAAAGACGCTAAAACCAACAATGATGGGCTTTTCCAAAATAATGTTTGTGGGAGTCTTTGTAAAAATTACCAAATCTTCTCTTGGAAAAGTGTAACTCGTGGTGCATGGGTGAGATGCGTACTTGATAGCTTTCTCTTTAATTGTTGCTATGAAGATGTTGTTTCTCTTACATTTTTTTCGATCTTCTTCCCGAAAATCGAATTATTCATCAGTTTGTGGAGATTTTTGTCAAAATCATTGGTAACCACTTGCCGTTTCTTGTTTTAATCTCGATGTAAGGTTTCAGCCAAGTTGCTTGCTTAAAGCTGATTGCTCTGTTTATTTTTTTGAGAAGCATGCCAAGAGAAAGGTAGTATTTCAAATTCCTATAGTGCACCACGTATTTTGTCTAACGGGAAATCGTTGTGTGATGCATGAAGCATCTCCGGGTATTCCACGTCCACTTCTAATATCAGCCTCGTATCACTCTCATCTCCATAATTATCGAGATTTATATCCTCAAGCTCGTCTTCCAGCACCCATTCGTACTCTCCAGTCAGTAGATACTTGCACATTACACAACCGTACAAGTTGTTGAAGTCCAAAAATATGATGTGAGAATTCTTTTTATCATGGTCGAAGGTAGATGGCCTATACGGGTTGTTGGCTTTATTGTACCTTCTAGCTATAACCGAGACACCGCATCCCATACCCTTTTCCACCATAAGCTGCATGCCAATGTTAGTGAAATGATACAAAGACACTCCTGTCCTCTTGAGCGCCGTGTCCCAAGATAGGGAGGGTGTAGAAATGTAATGGGAGGGGTCCAATCGGGAACTAGCCAAACTTGTCGCTCTAAAGTTTTCAAAGACATTGGCAAAAAGCCCAACGTCTGTCCACAAATAAAGGTCATTGTAATCTCCAAACATTTTGCATATGCCTAAATCCCAAACCGTCATCATGTGTTCGTAAGATTCGGAGCAGATTGCTGCTTTCAATAATGAGGTAAACGCTGACAGGGGAAGTACACACTCGTCCTGAAACACTTCCACATTTGTAAGGTATTCGCACGGAAATACACGTTTTCTCCTAAGGCCTCGTACGAGTTCCATCGATTTGCCTTCGAAAAGCTTGTCCATAATGCTGAAGCGCTTTAAGTTCAAAGCTAAAGTTTCCATTGATGCCGTCATAAACACTAGACTATAAATGAAAGTAAAACCGCCTAATTTCATGCTGCTGATTCTTTCCTTGTTCTTAGCCATAATCCTCACAGTATGTAGAGCGTTCAAATCTGTAAACGAATTCAAAACCTTGACGACGAAATGACTCGTATTTTTCGAAATTATGCATACCAACCGCTATGTTTTTGTTCAAAGTGTAAGCACAGTTACACTTGCTATGCGCGGCACCTCTAAATTCACAGTGATGTGGTCGTGGTCTCATACTTTCGTAAACATGTTAAACTTTTCTTGAGGAGGGGTAAGTGCTCCTTGTTTGCAAAGATGGCACACCGCAGCTGTTTTGTACAGCAACCACTGCTCCTTGGTTAAACATTTCATTCGTTGCTTGTGGGAATCCACGTAAGTCACGATTTCTTTCTGCTCCTCTAATATAGATTCGAAGAAAACCTTCACACAGTCTACTCCTCTGTACAACTTTTTGAAAAATATTTCACCTAAATGATCCACAATCACGCAGGCAATGTAAGCTTGGTGTATGTGGTTAACTCTGGTGCATGCATCGTTTCCATCACAACTGGAGACTGGTTGAAGCGCTGTTTTAAAGTCCACATAGGATATGTACAACCTTTTGAGTTATTTCTTGAAATTTTTAAACCGTATAACATCATTGTTGGGCAATGAGGTCTTTTGAAATGGAACTCCCTCGCAAGAAGGAAGGTGGTCGTTTTCATACCTGAAATGATTTTGAAAACTGTGTAAACAATGCCTGCAAAAATACTTAAAGTTTCTGTTAGGGTTGAAACTTGCGATGAATTTGTTGAAATCTTTTATCGTCATGTCATCGAGAAGAAGCACATCAACGTGATGCTTACTCTCAACTTAGGTAATCGCGCGATAAACGCAAGGTTTGTCATCCTCGAAACCAAAAACAGATACTGAAATGTTGTTGGCTTTTTCGAACGCCGCGATCTTGGATAAAGGAACGGGGTATTTATCCAACATACCGACAACTAACTCGTGCACACGAGGAAGGTAATGTTTCGTATCCCAATCATATTGCAAAGATAGAACGGGGTGTATACTAGCCAACACGGCCCGCAGAAAACATCTATCATCCTCACTACGCACAATGACTAGTTTGATCTTGTTGGGGAATGCTATGTATCCTTTTCCCGCAAAGGGCCTATTGATTCCAACGCATAGTTCAGTGCACATGCATTGCTTGACAACCCATCCACTTCCTTCAACAGCAAACTGACCAAAACTATGGAGAATCTTGTTCGACATTTCTGAGAGAACCTCCTTGCTCCCCACTCTCACCAGGTTGGAGTTAAAATAGGATTTATTAGTTTCCGTATTATCTGTCGCTTTTTCAAAGTGAATGCATAATCCAATTTGAGCTTTTCTGTTTACCATAAGACATTGACATTGTTCTAAAAGATTCCAATATTTATCCTCGTGTTGTTCCAACAAAATCAAGGGCTCGTAGCGCATTTCATCCTGCGTAAAATCCCGCTTGAAAGTCAAGAAGCAACTATTGAAAGCATCGCGCATGAGAGCAAACTCTCTTAAATCCAAACTGAATCGCCCACATCGAGTTCTGTATCTCCGGTCACCTCTGTCTTGTATTTCAAATCCTGAATCATGTAGGGCTAGGCCCAGCCGATTCTAGTATCCTCTATTATAGATACAACTAGAGATCTGACGTTGTTGACTATGAGGTGGAAATTTACGGGTATTTGAGAAAGTATTTCATACTTCAAAAGAGGTTTGAGTTTAGGAAAAGACAATTTATGTCACTTTTTTGAAGACTCCAATTTCCCTCGCATGTTGTTTTACAGCCGCTCTACACTTGTGCTGTTTATACACGAGCTGATTAGAGTAAGTCACACCGCACGATTTGCAGTTCATGTTACATTTTCCTTCGTGATCCCTTTCGTGCCTCTGCTTATATGCATTCTTTCTGAACGTCTCTTCGCAGTATTGACACAAGAAAATGTCATTGTCAGACATTTGAAGTTCACGTTTTTCTTCTTCATCAATCATCGTTGGTCTTTTTTTATTTCCCAATGTCGAAACTATCCCTTCGTTCACCGGTAAGAGATTAGACGAATGTGAAATTCTGGTATGAACTACAGCTTGTTCCAAATCAGGGAAATACTTCCAACAAGCTTTGCAGTAATATATACCCGCAAACTTGATTTTTTTGGGTATAAATAATTTTTCATCGCATCAGTCGCAGTACACCAATAATTCATCGTGGGAAGAAACGAGTCCTCCGCAATCGAGACAAGTAAAGTTTACCACGCAAGGCTTCTGCAAATGAGTTTCCACCTCTTCCCGCGATAAAAACTCAACCTTGCATTTCTTGCTCTGCTACCTCGAAACCACGTCGTACTTGGCAGCCATGGCTGATATAAAGACCTAGGGAAATTATCTGCGACTTTTATACTAACCGCTCGCTAAACAGTAGTCCCAACCCAACCCACACGCTAGAAAGTTACACGATCGTAACCCCTCTCCCCGAAAAAACATACCTGCATGGGTGAACAAACCAGCAACAACACTGCATAAAAAAAACACCTGCAAAAAAATTACTGAAGTAGAAGTGTGGTAAAGGGGCCCGTCTGCACGGGGTTTTCCCGATGTGTTGTTCGAAAAGGGTTGCTCTGCGTTTTTCTCCCTGCTACTATTATTAGCTGGTAAAAACTATGCTTTGCTACTGAACATCATGTTCTGAAGCATTCTGATAGGCAAAGTCCTTGAAACGTTCGACTTGCCGAACCACTCCTGGTATGCAGAACGTGGTCTTACAGATCCAACGGGCTGCTTTATAATTATTGTATTGTTCTGTAACTTAGTTCAGCGATCACTAAGGACAAAGAATTTTGAACCCCAATTTTCATCTGTATATAGTATACGAGAGTAACGCGGTAACGTAAGTTGGATCCATAAGTACCATTTATTCGAATTATTTGAAATAGTTGTGGTTTATCAGGGGAGACAAATCGCTAACCAATATCGCTATAAGGCTAGTCTCGTTTTATGCTTTGACTCGGCTAACGTAGCCATTCTTCTGTTTACAAAACCGGGGGAAGTCCCTAGTTAAATTTTCCGACATTATACACAAAAAAGACCGGTGATCTACAAACGCTTACTGACAAGTTGCAAAGCACCAACACTTACATGTCAATGTCCGTTCCTTCTGTTAAAGATGTTGTAGAACACGTGTTCCCAATGGATTAAGCCTTTACAAAAAAAGGTGGATAAGCCTGAAAATTACTACTAACA
Organism: Lithobius niger; assembly: GCA_023313725.1. Lineage (NCBI taxonomy): Eukaryota > Metazoa > Arthropoda > Chilopoda > Lithobiomorpha > Lithobiidae > Lithobius > Lithobius niger. The sequence goes on along the minus strand of JAHWFP010234582.1, from coordinate 79,696 downwards.
GTCGAACACGACTCACGGTCGTGAGAGTTAAAAACAGGAGAGCAAAAATAATAAATTAAGCGCAGCCGCTAGGCAAGGATTTGATTAAAACGGGGGTGATAACAAGAAAGCAAAGAAGCATTCGGACTGACCACAATCAAAGCTTTAACAATACACACGGCAAGAAAAGAGTAATAAGCAATTGTTATCGATCTCTACATAACGACAAGCATTTAGGAAAATCGTCATAGCTATTACATGACATTGTTGGAACTTATATTTGTTAATTTTAAGTTGTCAAGAAGCACAGAAAGAGCTCAACCGCTTAATACGAGGGAAAAAACTTAGTCAGTGTCTATTGGACCAGTGCTGAGGGAGACTAAAGATGGAGGCGGTACTGGGGGGGGGGGTCGTTTAACACCTCATATTTTATTTTTGTATGTGCACTTTACAGGCTTTTTATGGGACAAACACAGGGACAAGTTAAGAACAGGAATCTCAATCCGCCATGCAGCATGCACGGGTCCGGCTAGTCACATAAGTATAAAAGAAATACTAGGGAACTGTGGAGTCGTCACTTGTGTGCTCCACAATGGCAGCCATCAATTTCATGTCAATATGTTAACCCTACCAAGATGCCCCTTTAACTACTAATAGGCTATTCCATAATTGTATATAGTATTAAGTTGCATCACATGACTTCCTGTTACAATTGTATTTAAAGAGAAGTAAACAGGAAGTTTACTGTCTTATCAGCTGTAGCCTACACTCTGGTAGTGCGTGTGAGTTATTACCATTGGTTCCCACGCTGGGCTAAGGTGTGTCCCCGCCTAGGACATCACAGTTGGCGACGAGTCCGGTACCTTTGGTAATCTTTAAAAATTTAAGTTTAAATTGATAGGTCTTCAACCACATCTTTGCTCCATGTTTGTGGTAAGTTGCAATTTTTTTTTTATTTTGGCAATGAAAATTATGCTCTGAATTCCTATCAGAGTTTAAACTTTTTCAAACAGTGTTATTTTGTCGTGGTAGTGCTGTGTGGTACGAAATGATAATAGTTAAATTTAGTACCTTAACAACTAGAACCAAAGTGGGCAATTGGATTTATTATGGTTAATTTTACCTTGGCAGTGTTCTAGTGCGACGCACTAGCGTGTCCACAGAGGCAGTATTATAAACCTGAAGGTTCGAAAAATGCGCTGCTATATTAACCCTTGTAAATTTGATTGTGCCATTGCCCATATTCGGGCTAGTGTGTGCCGGTGAAAAATTTAACACCGTAGCTTTATGCTCAAACTTAGTGAAGTCTGGTCTGTGCTGAGGCTTAGGCCAGAAGTGTTGTTTTGTAAAACGTTGCAAATGGTGAACGTAAAACATTTTTTTTCAAAGCCTAGTCCCTTTAAATTTAACTTGTAGGCAGTTAATTTATACAACTAGGTAGGCTACAGGCAAGCTTGATTTATTTCTGTGTTTAAATAAGTGACCAGTAGTCTTCAGTGCTCCAGTTTAATCCTTGCATGTTAAACAGGATTGTAATTAAATTTAATTTAATTAAATTTAATTTCGTTAGGCTTATGCCAAAGACAGGTGTCGGTAGCTAACCACCTGTAACCGCTAAAATTGGCAGTGAAAGTTAAACTGAAAATCATTCAGTAGTGAACGCAAGCGTTAATGAAACTAGTTATAATTTAAATCTAGATTTTGAATCTAGTGATAGTGAAGACGACGTCAACATGGGTTCGTCCAAAACCGCTGGTTTATTTTCGGAATTCGATTGCGAGTCTGACACATGGGAGAAATGCTCCAGCCGAATTCGTTACTATTTTTTAGCTAAAGAAATATCAGTAACCAAGCAAGTTAATTTTCTAATGGCATATGTAGGCCAGAAAATGTTTGATAGAATTCTGAATATCCTCTCACCTGATTTGCCCGACTCATTACATTTGATGAGCTCGTTAAAAAAGTTTTAGACGATATTGAGCCAGTGCCCTCCGTGGTATCTGAACGTGTTAAATTCTTTAGAAGATCGCAAAAATCAGATGAGAGTATCGGGGAATATTTAGCTGCATTAAAGCTAATGACGAAGTATTGTGACTTCGCTAAAGTTAAAGATATTAACAGCGAAATGATTAGGGATCGCCTAAATGGGGGGATCCAATCAGAAGTCATTCAACGTGAGTTGTTGAAGCAGACTCTGGATTTAAAGGCTACAACATCCTTAGCTTTATCCTTAGAATCTGCTGAAAGAGACAAAAGCGTTTTGAGAAGCCATTCTAGAGCTGTTAACTATGTAGCTGAAAAATCGAGCAAAACATCAAGTAGGCCTAAATCCACTAAGGATTTCATTTGCTATTGTTGCGGCAAAAATGTCCACATGAATACACGATGTAAATATCGAGACTATACATGTGGCCGATGCCACACTGTCGGCCATTTAAAAGCCGTTTGACGAAAAGCTAGTCATTCGCAAAGAACTTCAAAATCACTCGACCACCCTAAAGCAAGTTCTAGCACAAATTTTAAGGCTAGGCCGAACACAAAACAAAAGTATAGCTATAAAAAACTCGTCAACAAACTCGAACGCGATAGCGAAAGTAATAGTGAAGAAGACTAGGATGTGGAAGCCGAAAATTCAGAGTCTGGTTCCGGGTCTGATAACGATTCAGACAACGACTATCTTGTACTGAAAAATAATACTCTTGGACTGAGTCAGGCTGCGGACCAGATTTCAATTCCCCTGCAAACCAACAAAATAATAGTAGTAGTTAATTCTATGACAATCCATAAATGGAAAATGCCAGTCTGCCTAAATGGTGTAAAGCTAGAAATGGAACTTGATTCCGGGGCAGATGCATCTATTATCCCTATTGAGTGGCATCAAAAATATTTTGCGGGCTGTCCTTTAAAACTCAGTCCGTACTCGATACACTCATACATTGACGGAATTGAGAACACGATTTACACTGTAAGTCTGAAGGTTGAAGTGCAAGATCAAATCGAACATTTGGACGCGTTAGTTTCAAAATTATATAAACCTGCATTAATGGGAAAGGATTGGCTTTCTATTTTTCGAGTTAGTTTCCATCCCTTTTATGACCTACAAACGAAAGTAAAACCTAAGAAAAGTGTTAGGAAAATTAAAACTAGCATTATGCCAGTTGACACTTCTGAAATAGTGAAGGGTTTCCCGGAGCTATTTTCTGAAGGCATGGGTAAGTTTAAGAATTTTAAAGCCAAAATTCATTTAAAACCTGATGCTAAGCCTGTGTACGGTCGTGTAAGACCAGTTCCGTAAGCACTGAAAGAAAAGGTTAACCAAGAAATTCGTAAATTAGTTGGCCTTGGAATTCTAGAGCCTGTGGAAACTTCTCAGTGGTCTACGCCGATCGTCATAGTTCACAAAGCGGATGGTCAAATCCGAGTGATTGGTGATTATAAAACCACCGTGAACCCTCAACTCGAAGTCGACCACTATCCAGTTCCCATGGCCGCAGAATTATTCAGTGAATTAGCAGGCAGTGACACTTTTCCTCTTATCGGTCTTAAGGATGCATTTCTGCAAATTGAAATCGACAAAAAGTCACAAGAAGCTTTGCCAATAAATACACCCATGGGTTTGTTAAGATGGCTGCGCGTACCCCTGGGCCTAGCGTCCAGTCCTGTAATTTTCAGGGGGTAATGACTCAAGTCACCAGTAAAATCCCCAAATGTCTCCCGTTTTTTTCGCTCGCTGCATTGTGGAGTCGTGACTTGTGTGCTCCACAATGGCAGCCATCAATTTCATGTCAATATGTTAACCCTACCAAGATACCCCTTTAACTACTAATAGGCTATTCCATAATTGTATATAGTATTAAGTTGCATCACATGACTTCCTGTTACAATTGTATTTAAAGAGAAGTAAACAGGAAGTTTGCTGTCTTATCAGCTGTAGCCTACACTCTGGTAGTCCGTGTAAGTTATTACCATTGGTCTCCACTCTGGGCTTAGGTGTGTCCCCGCCTAGGACATCACAGGAACCATGGTAAAAACTTCGTAAAAGCCTCCAGTTTTTATGAGGCATGTCTCATAACATGAGACTTGTAGTATTCAACGAATTTTTACATCTGCATTTTTTTAAAACAACTTGCATGAGAATTTTTGTTTATTTTTTAAAGCACATGTCGCGGAAATAGAACTGTCAGGAAAGAGTTCCTGTCGGGAAAATTTAAGTGAAGAGAAAAGGTCCAGTCGAAAAAATGCAGTCGGGCAAATGTATCTTCAGGAAGATGAGTGTTTGGAAAACGTATCAAATTCCCAACATAAGCATCAGGAAAACGTGATAGCCTTTATGACTCCAGGCTTACTCAAGCAGAAGTCAACAGAGTGTGCTGAATTTGGTTTTGCACTACATTAGTATGAATTAGAGAGTGAAGAGAATTATTTTACTTCATCTTATGTTATGGAACTTAATGTACCTACTTAAAGAAAAAAACAATACATATCTCAGAATTACCGTTTTAATGGTTTTTCCCATAAATAATCTATAATTTATTAACTTGATCACGGTATTCACATGTTAACTAACGTCTTAGTTGTTTCAAAACTGTGGGCTGCCGTTGGCTTTTTCAAAATCCGTGTAAAGTGTGCAAGCCAATGAATATACAGGGAGTCCCAAAAGTCCCAGTCCCCCCTCAAACCTTTTGAAGGGGTTGAATGAAGACAGTGAAACCCTGGCAATGGTAAGTTTGGTTAAAGGATCTACCTTTGTGTACAGTCCCCTCCCCCAGGCTCACTTTTAATAATAATCTGACCGACCTTGCTTCACTGCTGCGAGACATAAAACTCGGACGGTGAACATTTTCCATTAGTTAAACATTGTGTTTATTAAACGTTCAAAGGATTGAAAGGAATTACATGATCATGGACCTCACTTCCTAGAGAGAGCTGGGGCCCACACTCTGAATTCAGCCCACACTCAGAATTTCAAACTGCAGAAGAAGTTGGGGTCTAATCCACCAAATTGGCATTTTGCTGCCACCTACGTCCCTTTACGATGTGTTTAGCCTGAGTAACACATAGGGATACAGAGTTAAATCGTAATGTTTAACCGGCCGCCATTTTGGATGGGCTCATCGTATCGAAGCTCTCATTGCGGCATTTTACTCGTCTAAAGAAGACCTTTCAAATCAGGCAATCCTTTACCCCCCATTCCATTGGAAATTTCAGAGTTGGGGTGGGGTCCCTGGGGCCTCCCAAAGTGGGTGAAGGTGTAATGCCGGTTGTACACAAAAGTAGATCCTTTAACCAGACTTACATTGCCAGGGTTTCACTGTCTTCATTCAACCCCTTCATAAGTTATGAGGGGGACTGGGACTTTTGGCACACCCTGTGTATGTAGCATACAATTAAATTTAGAAATGGACTTCATGAGAGTATTCTAATATGGTGATGTTTAGTACGGTGTATTAGTAAAGTTTTAAAACATGAGATCCGATTACAATATGAATTTAGGAGAGCTTTAAAAGAAGAAATTCACTGTGGGGTAGAGCGAAAAACGTAATATTTACTAAATAAATACAAATACAACCCTTTTTACGCTGCCTTTTGAACACGTCAAACTGCCTGTGCTGGGAATCGGACCTATGACCGTTGAAACCAAGGGCCGAGGTTCTACCGCTGAGCCATACTGACACGACCATCTCAGTATAACTTAGAGGTAGGACCTTGGCCTATGGTTTCAAAGGTCGACGATTCGATTCCCTGCTCAGGAAGTCTGACATATAAATCCAAAAGGCAACGTAAGTAGGTTTTCATCTGAATTAAATGAATTCAGATGAATGCAGATGAATTCTTGTTGAGCCGTTGGCTTTCTTTCTTTTTTGTCTTATTAATTAGCTAACAAATAATGTTTAAAATCTGATTTTTTTTAGGCATCGCACAGTTTATTTTGTTACTGCTCCTAATGAATCCCAATTTTATTACATAAAAAATTATTGAAACCAATAAAGATGGAAAGTTGTGTTTGTAGACATACTGTCAGCATGCCTGACACTGGAATTAACCCACCACATTAGAAATCATAGACTGAAGAAGTTTGACTAAGCCATACATACATGGCCACTGTAACACATAACAATTTGTCAATTCAAAGTATGCAGTAGCTTACTTCACCTATGTATCATTACTTTTTCAACTAGAAATATCTCTGGCTAAGTCACGTGACTAGAACCGACACCATTACATGTTGACATACAGGAGCGGAGCGTGAGAATATTTCTGGGGCGGGGAAGAGTAGTTTCCCGGAGTGCGGGAGGAAGTTGAACTTACATTGTTAATCCTCCCTCATCTTCCTCCATTCACTCCTCCACTCCGTCACTCCCCTCTCTCCCTCCATTACTGTTTTCACTCCCCTCCCCTCCTTCCTCACGCCTCCCTTCCTCTCCCGCCCGTTTCCTTTTTATACTAAATCCTGACAATTTATTTTTATTTTTATTCCTAACTACGAAACAATTTTTCGTTGATCGATAAGGTGGTTGCATGGTTCTAATGAACCTGTATAGTTAATCTTCAAAACTCTTGCGTGCTTAGTTTGTTTGTACCACGCATTATTCCGGAAATAACCAACCAAACAAACAAACATTATTTAACGTGAAATCCAAGCTAAAGACGCTCTCCACAAAATCCATGCCTCGTGCTCATGCCGATTATGGCATATCAAAGATCCAGGGATTTCCGCAGGGATTACCCAGCTGTTTAATTGTCCCTCTCATCGTCGTGGGATAATAACCCAATTTAAGTCCATTCGCCTAAAACTAAAACAACAACAATTACACGCTACTACAATTATTAACACCAGAAACCAGAAACATTAGAAACAGTTTCTGACAATAGCTTTTTAACAATTGGTTCCCCTAACAATTGGTTTCTAGCAATTTCCGATACATTTTCTTTAATTTCTGGCCCAAAGTAAACCTGATTTTCGATCTGAAAAAAGACACTGTCCGGGGTCGTACTTTGTCAGGATGACAAATTTCATCAGTAGCTTTGGCGCGACCCTAATGTGAATTTCTGAACTTTTTTCACTTCATCAAGAAGCCTTAATACTCTGCCATGTGCTTTTCCAAGTCAGAAATCAGCAGGTATACACATAAAACTGAAGATATTTTTAGTACAACCAATCATTTGTAATTTAATAATAATAATAATAATAATAATAATAATAATAATAATATTAATAAGTTTGTTGCAAACACAACCGGAATGGCAAGGATCTGGTGGTCACTGACTGCCATCCGAAGTTAAAACAAAAAATATAAATTACAAAAGTTGAAGATTTTAAAAGTTTAAAACGAAGATGATAGCCTGGCTGTAGTGGAAGGGTAGATGGTATTGGGTTGGGGTCATGAATGCCTTACCACCAAGGTTAGACCTACCAGGTACACAATGATTCCCGTTGGCATCGCCAAACGTGAGGGACAAGTGAGGGGAAAAGCCGTTATCATTGTCAATGTGTCTAAAATATAAAAATAAAAAATAAAAATGCATCGCAGTTAAAACTTGGCCTAAACCAATTGTCAATCTTAATATAATAATAATAAACATGTAATGGCTCGTATAAGGGCGAAAGGGAAAAGCAAGGGCTCGTTGAAGACTGCTTATGGTAAAACGAAATTAAAAAGTGAGGATGAGAATGGAGTTTTAAAATGTGAGGATGCAGGTGGTGGTTTAAGGAAAAGCAGGGCAATGTTCGGGGCGAAGGAGGAAGCGGCTGAGATTGCACTTGGTTAGTTTATTTTTGAAAGAAAGAACGGATGGGGCTGGGACAATCTCGTCACTTAGGGAATTCCATGCAGGTATAACTCGCAGGGCGAAAAAAGATTTTCGCGTGTTGGTGTGAAATCTTGGAAGAACTAACTTGAGACAATTTCCCCTAGGTCTTAGCAACAGAACTTAGTTCGAATAATGGAAGGTCGATAGGGAGCATAGAGTGCAAAATCTTGTAAGTCAAAAAAAAGTCCGCCTTAAGGCGTCGACACTCAAGGGTGTCCAGTTCGAGGATTTTAAGATGCTGGGAGTACTCCATGTTATGCATGCCTGGGAGTGATTTGGTATACTTCCTTTGTACTGACTCAATCCTGTCAATATCCTTGAGGAGATTAGGAGACCAAACTTGGCTAGTGTACTCTAGTAATGGACGGACGTAGACCTTGAAGGCCAAAAGCCTGGTATGAAGATTCCCTGAATTGAAACAGTGACGCACCATGTAGGATCTACGGCTGGCCGCAGCAGCGATAACGTTGCAGTGTGTGGTGAACTTTAAGTCGGGCTGGAACCAAACATCCAGATCCTGGAAGTTGTCAAACGTTTCATTAAGAATCTCATCACCCAGGTAGAAGGTATGTTGGGACACGACTTCTGCCCAAGGCAAAGCTATGACATTTCTCGGACGATAAGGGGAGCTGCAAAGTGACGGACCAATCATGGACTGAATCGATACTTCTTTGGAAAATTAAATCATCGTCAGGTGAAATAAGTAGAGCGTGGAGTTTTAAGTCGTCGGCAATTTGGGTGACGGCAGTTTCAGGACATTGGAGGTCATTCAGAAACAGAAGAAAATGTAGTGGTCCCAAAACAGAACCCTGTGGCACGCCGCTAATGACAGCCGAAGGTGGGGATGACTCACCCTCAACAATCACACTTTGGGTGTGACCCATAATGAAAGCTGGGATCCATGCTAGACGCCTACCACTAAATCCTGCAGACCTCAGTTTAAGTAGTAACTTGGAATGCAACACAGATTCAAATGCCTTTTTGAAATCAAAGAGGATGACTTGAGTGCAAACACCGACATCAAGGCCCTCGGTCCATTTATCGAGTGGAAGTAAAAGTTTGTGGACCGCAGATCTTCTGGCAAAAAACCAAATTTGTCATTAAGAAGTATATTGTGCTTATTAATCAGAAGCATGATTTCGTTTCGAATAAGGGATTCCATGATTTTACAAGGAACACTAGTAAGGGAAATTGGGCGGTAATTTTGTGGTTTTGCAGCATTACCCTTTTTAAAGATAGGTACCACAATCACAGTGGACCAATCAGTAGGCAAAATTCCGGTTTTAAAAGAAAGGGAAAAAATCTGTCGTAAGGCGGGAGCCACATGATCGCCAATTTGATGGTAAAAAAAGAATGAGAAACCATCAGGGCCAATGGAATGACTAGGTTTAAGGCGGCGAAGTGCAGCCTGGACTTCAGCCAGCGTGAAAACCACATCAGAACAGCAACATGTGGTGGAGTTGGTATCAGAGTCAAAACCTATACGTGAAAATCCATCGTCGATAATGCCATGTTTGGAGAATTCGGAATTGAAAGCTGCAGGTTTATCAAAGGGTGATGTTAAGAGCATTCCATCGACAATTAGGGGTGGTATAGTGCGAGAAGATTTAGACTTAAGATGGTAGAAGCGGAAGAGGGCCGCGAGATTGCCTTCATTCAGTATTTTTGTTTCAAGATCGGTGAAAAGTTTGGTTACACAAACCGAATATGATTTCTTGAGGATTGAGTAAGTGTGTTGGTTTGCTGGTGACCGATTATCACGGACTTTGCGCCAGGCGACGAGTTTTTTCCTCCTAAGACCAGACAACTCCTTCGACTGAACCACTCCTCTATTACGATGAAATGTCGAGGCTTTTGTGCAGCGTGCGGTAAGTTTACGGATCACATTTAAGAAATGATTCCAAGAAGACTGCACATCTGCATAGCCTGCGAGTTCAGCTCTCCAGTTAAGTTGGTCCAAAAGTTCTCTCAGAAGTGTGAAATTGATAAACTTTTTTCGCATTTCGTTGGGACAGATAGCCTCTGGTGGAGCATGAAGGAGACCACATTATGGTCACTGGTCCCCAGCCCCTCGAGGACCTTTATACCGTAGACTGCATGGTCATCGTCAGTTAAAATAATATCGAGTATGTTGTGCCCACGATTAGGCTTAGTAACCAGCTGAGAAAAACCACAGTCGGTAATGATTTCAAGGAAAGCATCCTGGACACGATTATTTGAGGGAAATGAGTTCCAGTTGACAGTTGAGAGATTTAGATCTCCAAGTACAATGTTGATATAATCTGGTTTCATTGCAGATTTAATAAAGAATGCTGTTTTGGTAACCGAATCCTTAACGTAGCCATTTGGAATATAGCACAAAATAAAATTTAGTTTGGACAACGGAAGAGTGACGGATAGTGACTTGACCCCACTAGTGAAGTCAGAAAAAGCAAGGTTTAGTCCCCCGCGAAAGACAACTGCAATACCCCCTGCATGGGTGTCCCTATCACGACAAAAAATCTCGAAAGGGAGACCATTTAAAAGCAATGCATCAGGTATAAGATCGTTCAGCCAGGTCTCAGTAATAAAGAAAAGATCAAACGAATTTTGGGAAAGTAGAAGGTGGAAGACCCGCAAATTTGCTAACAGACTACGTGCATTTAAAAGGAGGCAGGCCATGTTGCGTGGAACAGGCGGTGAAGAAGGGGGAAATGACAAAGCTCTGGTTATGATTCTCGGTGTTGACAGAGGTGAAGGGAAAGAAACATAAGAGCATGGGGGAGCTTTTTGCCCAGTAAAGGTCCCATTTAATGAGATTAGTTTTCTGGCGAAATCCTGTCTTCCATCATCATCTCAGCGTCGGAAAGGACGAGTCTGATTTCGTCAGGCAGAGTCTTCTTTCCGAGGTAAGTGAGATGGACACCATCTCTGGCCATCAAGTTCCTATTGGACAAAAGTAGATGGTCGATGGAGAAAAAGTTCATATTTTCCTGGACACATCGTGCACAAAGGAAAGTGTTTACCTGGGCGACTCGTTTATCTACTTCGGAGTTTAGATTGTTGACACGGAGAAACAGGGCAATGAAGGATATCTTAGACAGAGGTCTCATGTACCATACCTGCAGTACGGTGTTGGATAGGAGGTCAACGATATAATGAAGGTGGTCGCATGTGATGTTGTTAGTTCTGGCGCAAACCACAATGTGGGCATCTGGTTCGGCATTTTGTAGAATAGATGGGATCATGCTGGTAATTTGTTGTACTTGACGGCCCCGAAATGTCCAGGTTGTCGACTTGGGGTGATTGTTAGTGCGTAGTGTCCGTGTATTGGAGTCGCCAATAATAATAACTTGGCTTGCTCATTCCGCGTCGTCTCGCTACGCTCGAGGAGCTTTCATGCTGCAACTCTTATGCTGATGACGGACATTCCATATCTAACACGATCAAGCAAATGATCAGAGTGCAGTACGTGTTTTCGTAAGAACCGGTGAATAATGAATTTATTGGAGCCATGGCCCAAAGCCAAACGCCCTACTATAAAACAACTTTAGTACATGTACATATTGAACCTAGGACCACACGCCGTCATCCATCATACCCTGGTGCTACTACACTGATCTTCACCACGACACAGTTTCACAAATTCACTGCAAAATTACCCTTGCAGCCTTGCAGACGTTAGGCTTCAGGCAACGGTCTGGCCACCCAAGAGCAACGTGCGCTTCTTAAGGCGAAACATGCAATTCGTATCCAGTCGGCTATAGCTTGAAGAAACCATCCCCTCTCTGGCATGCGCCTAACCTGCCAATGAGCCAGGAGGCGAGGCACGCGATTTGTAGCCCAGTCGGCCTTGGCTTGAAGAAGCCATTCCCTTTCCGGCACGCGATTGTACTGTTATTGAGCCAGGAAGCGAGACACGGATTTTCTTCCCCAGTCGGCCTTGGCTTGAAGCAGCCTTATTTATCCCCGCTGCAAGGCCGTTTCAACGCTGTAGCACGCGAGTTACGGCATGCTTGAACTAAAATGCTTGGTAATTTTATCATTCATACTTCTTGCGCTCTTGATATAGATTATTTTTTATTCAAATAAATTTTGCAGACTTTACATGGGTTTCCTTGTTTCACAAATTTTAAGAATTTTTACTTAAAACCCATCTCCTTCCCCGCTACGTGTGATGCTTTGAAACAGCAACCACATGTCACCTATAATTTTTGCTAATATAAAAGATTTCGTGCAAGGCGAAATCATACCTATAGAAACTATTCGTTTTTACCGCTATTAGGCTGAACTATTGCAGAGTAGAGCACCAGCTAATAGCACACTATTGATCGAACGTCGATGTTTTACAAATCCAAATGTGGAAACATTTTTGACCCTTTTGTTATCAATATATTTTGTTTTAAATAGGCCTAATTTACCATTAATCTTTTCGTAGCTTTACGTAATTTCATTAAAATGTAAGGCCAAATAGGTATTTGTATTTGAAATTTCCAAAATGCAACTCCAACAGTCGTCCCTTAGCGAGCTGCACGTGCCTCATTCTTGAATGACGGCTGTTAGCATTGCCAGTCGTAATCCTACTGACAACACTACTGGACCACGCGCCTCCTGCGTGGTGCAACAATTGTGGATCATCCGCACAGCAGGAAGATGTCATATTCCGAAACTAACAATCAACTTCGAAAAATTCGTTTCAACAATGGTCCAAAGGGCTTTTTCGCTTTTTTCGAGGGGAAAAATGTTATCTAGAACTACGAAAATACGCCTACGCGAAATCCGGATTAATTTCCTGTCTTTTGACACTTTTCTCATATTTTTATCCCTCCTACTTCAAGAGGAGAAGAGGTACATATATACCTACACACACATATATATATATATACCGACCGTAAGTCTTTAATGATTAAGATTTATTTTCATTTTTCCATCGATTAACAGATGACTGGATAAGTGTTGGAGCATTTACGGGATTGAACTGATTTAAACGTGCAATGGTTTCAGAATATTGAGAAGGACAGACATGGGCATGATCATCACTCAATGGGGCTGCAGTTCTCACACTGGCTTGGAGTTGGGGATTCTGGTTTGTATGTTTTGGACGGCGCACTGTAATGTTGGGTGGTAAGACAAAGGAGGGATGGTCGGGTTCTTTTCTTGAGGTCCCCGAATCATCATCTAAAATATGGACACGTGTATCCACTGGATTGGTAATTCCCCGTATTGTCGTCGAACAACACTGGTGCTGCACTGTAACTTTATCCACATGCGATGATAACAAGTTCATATTTCCACCGTCATCCAGTGATACTATAGTACTGATGATAAAATTCTTTTTTCCATTTTCGATCGTCGTAGCTTTTGCTCCTGTAGTGTCATTTTTTTCTAACACTATCGTTGTCAAGTTTATGTGTTTCATTAAGGCTTTTGCAGATGTAGGCAGCATAGCTACTTGATTTAGGAACATTTCTTCGATTTTATTTTCCAAAGTTTGGAGATTTTTATTCATTTTACTCTCAATAGATTCCATAAATAGCGAAATTCATGCTTCTATATCTTCACACTTCGTAGCAGACTTCTTTGACAGACGATTCAATACTTCTGACTTCGCTGACTGATCACATTCCATGTACGTAGCATTTGCGAACGAATCCGACAGTGCAGCATTAAGATTTTGAAGAGAGTGATTCACCACATCTATGTCGAAGTCATGTTCGAGTTTATCGATAGAGATTAGCTGTTTGACGTGTGTGAGGTCCTTTTGCATGTTTGTAATTGTTACTTCCAAATTACTAATAGCAGATTTGTTTTTGCCGCACATGGTTTCTTCAATTTTGTCCATGCTTTGATGTATTTCGTTGGCTGGAGAATCCTCAGTCAACTTGGAGAGACAGAGGCTATCAATAGACAAATTTATCGGGATATCTGGTGTAAAGTTCATTGGGTGATAATGTGAAGGAAGTGTGTCAGACGTCACGATAGGTGTGGAGGCCTTACTCCTTAGTTCGTATTTGTAGGCTTGGTTTGCTTTCAATTTAATTTTACCCTGTTTCATTTTCTTTCCTCGATTTTTTTCATTCAGATGCTTGTTGAATTTTTTGTTTTTGCTAGAAGCTTTTCGGACCGTAACAAATGTTGATTTTATCCTTTTTTCTGATTTATGTATGGAATGCTTCTTACCCAGATTCCAGTCATCACCCTCCATGGTTTACTATACGTATAAAAAAAAATATAAATAAAAGTCCTATTGCCAGTCTCGAACCTGGGATATCACAAATTGTATCACCCAATCCAAATTAAAAAATGGCTGCCCCCTAAGCCAGGTTGTAAACACAAATTACATATGGGAATAATTCCGATTCACAGCAGTCCAGAAGGCTCAATGTACACTCAAAATGACCATGTGATATTCATAGACCAGATAAACTAACCACACGTTTCCAGCTTATACAGAAACGCCAAGAAATGTCCAGAGCAGCAGAGCAGTTTGTGGCCGTGTTGACGCGAGTTGTGATCTCTTTCTTTCATTTCTTTATTGTTATTGAAATTCGTTAACCAATGAGGGATTTTAGGCTTTTACATGATGCGGGATATTAATCTGAAGTTGGAATAGAAACATACACCTGTCATAATGCCAATTTTCATTTACTATTTCAATGTTCTTACCTCGATAACCGGATGCAACGTACTATTCTCTCTTGATTCTTCTTTGCCGTGTGGTTCTTGGGTGCGTATAACGCTGTATGGTATTTGGATCAATTAAATATAACATTTATGATTCAAAAGCCCGAGAAAATTGATAACTGCTGTAGCGCATCACGTATTGCGATCGATTATAGGTAGAGGTCAAGAAAGTTGTTGCCACGTGCCATTATTGAATTTATTAGTTGACGGAACGAATGAGTGAAGATAGTGAAGTGAGTGAAGCGTACTTTATAACAGACACCAAAATGCAAAATGTTGGTTCATTGCTTCATTCACTTTTGCAGCCTTGGTGGAGCACAAACGAAAGGTCGAATTGCTATGAAATTTACCACATGCTTAGAAAACCTCAAGAGTATTAATTGCTGAGCTCGAATTTGCTATAAATTGATAAATTATAACCCACGAAATTAAGCTTTTTCTAGTTTAAAAGCCAGAGAAAATTGATTACTGTTTTAGCACATGATGTGGTGCAATAGATTGTTAGTAGAGGTCAAGGAAGTTGTCACGTGCCACTATTGAATTTATTCGTTGGTGGATTAAACGAGTGAAGATAGTGAAGTGAGTCAAGCGTAGCCTATAACTGAGACCAAATTGTAAAGTGTTGGTTCATTGGTTGGTTCACTTTTGCAGTCTGGGTGAAACCCAAACAAAAGGTCGAACTGCTAGGAAATTTTCTACATGGTTAGAGAGCATGATCTCCCATCTGTACCCATGCTCTAACAAATTATGTTTCTTTGGTCGCATTTTTCCACGCACTGGCTAACACACTGGCTTGTGTCTGTTACGGTTAACAAACGTTGATTTTCATTCACTTTGCACACTCAATCGGCGCATCTGCCTTCACCCATTCCATCGTTTCGTGGATTGCATGCTAATGCTAAGTGTTCTCAATCACATTTTTTAGCACACTTCACACTTTCTCGCTCCAGTGTATCTGGGCCAGATAAGAAGCCAGTAACACATGAGGGGAAAGACACATCGTAGGTCATTTAATAAGCCCTAATGGATCAGGCTATGCTTAGTAAACCCAAATGACGCCAATCTCACTTATGGCTAACAAACAATGATTTTCGTTCGCTTCACTCACTCAATCAGCGCATTCTCCTTCAGTCCTCCTCCCTCTTTATTTCATTTTCGCATTGTCCCCTTTCCCTATATTCCTCTCCCGGCTATATAAGAAGACGTTACACGTGAGGGGATGGCATGTATTAGGTCATTCAATATCCCCTTACCCTATTCTTCTCCCCTCCCCTCTCCACCCTAGTCACTCCTACTTTTTCTTTTTTTGTATTTCCTTTTTTTTTACTCATTCATCGTATTCCCCTTCAGGCCTTTCTCCCCTATATTTTTCATTTTCGCATTGGGTCCTTACCCTATCCCCCCCCCACCATCACCCGGTCATTTCTCTCTACTTTTTTTCTTATTTGTAATGAATACTACTACTCATTTCTCTTGTGTCCTTTAAAGTTCTACAGCAGACATTTGAACAACTCCTTATTTTCAGTTTTGGTTAATGCTCACTATACTAAAAGTAAAAGCACAACTGGATGATAACTTATTCAAGGGGATATAATGACTTTCAGCATATTTTGTGCATTTTTCGGTGGTTGATAATGCCGCTGCATTCCGTGGTGCACGTAAATTGTTGATCTTCAAAAGCGTTTTCAAACTTTTCGTCGACTGGTTATGCGGTTACACGTTGTCGTTTGTTACTGATTGTTACGCTCACCCTTTTTAATTGATAGGAAAATAACAATCCCCATGCCCATCCAAAGGCAATATCCGTTTTGGCCCAATTAAGGGTTTTATATACAGATTAGCCGAAAACCCGTAAAAAAAAACGAGTCCTAGTGTTAACGGATTGAATATGAGCTAAAATTGTCTACTGGATAGTGAAACTGAAATAGGGTTAAGAAAGGAAGCCTAAAAATTAACGTTACGCTCCCAACCAGAAAAACGAACTCCCCGTTCAAAATACGTCCTTTGTGAGAAAGATCTAACGGCTTTAGGCCTAAGTAGTCGCATAAGCCGAACGAATACAGCAGAAGTTAAGGGCCGAGTTTCTCCATTGGACGGCTTACCCACGTCCTAAAATAAAGCATAAAAAGGGTCTAAGTGACCCTCGAGAAATAAACCTCCCCCCCCCCCCCCACACACACACAAAAGCACGTGATACCTTGCGTATCACAAAATTAATTCAGTTAAAAGGACGAGAATAAGGTTAATTCCGGGGAAAAACCCTTTGAGGAAAAAACCGTAGAAGAAAGCCCAAAATACCAGGTACAGCTGGTTGATTTTGGTTTCTGTTGCCCTTATGAAAAACATGTATTACCTAAGTTTTATCATTCTCCTTCTCCTTGTTCTGTGCGTTTTAGAGATTGAAGCTCTGTGGTCGTGCAGCACTGCTACACACCACACATGCACGGCCTCTTCTATATAAACTCAGACGAAGGTCCATTCATAATCTTTCGTTCCTCTAAGTGCCCCAGTGGCAACACAGACAGGAAGAGGGTGGGACGTAGGTAATGTATATTTTCATAAGGGCAATAGAAACCAAAATCAACCAGCTGTAACTGGTATTTTGGGCTTTCTATGTGCCATGAAAACATCCATTACCTAACCACAGACTTTTGTTAAAGGCAGTGGGCGCCACTTGACGGAGCCCCATGGGTACAGTGCCGGACCCCAAAAAGAAAATTTCTTCGCACCAGGTCGATAAAACGGAGGGCGACCTGAAAGCTTAAGGGGTTAGAATAGTAGCTTAAGGAAAATTGGAAAATTAGCTAATTTTCCAATTTTCCTTAATATTATTTAGATTAGGGGTTTGAATAACATCTCTGTAATGTGTGGTGCAGTGGCAACCCGGACCACTGCACTGTGACTGAGGTTGGCGCTAATGACCAAGTTGTCGACGCGCCATTAAGCCTCAATCCCCCCCCCTCGAAGGTGTCAATGTGGTATAGTCCATCTGCTTGGACCGACATGTCACGTAGGTAGCGGGATGTGAAAACAGTTGGATGTGTCCAGGAGGCTGCTTCCATGTTATCTGAGATGGGAATGTTGCTATAATGTGCCCAGAAAGTTGACATGGCTCATAGTTCGTGATCGGTTACTTGGATACTTTGGTCGGCACAGTCGATGTCAAGGGCTTTGTAGGCATCTACGACGACAGTCTTGATCCAAGTAGCGATCATATGCATCAAAGTTTCTCCTGAAGCGGAGGCAAAGAGGATGGAATAGTTGGTAGCGGCCTTGTCGGAGCGGTTTGGTCCTTTTTAGGTGATAGCGGATGGCTCGGACTGGGCAAAGAGATCGTTCTGGTTTGTGGTCTGTGACTGGGGTGAGGGCCGGAATGCTAATGGGGTTAGTGCGGTCGCAAGGTTTCTGAGACTTAGCCTGGAAAGAACCCCGGAGAGTGAAAGTTAACCTCGGAGAAATCCGAGTGGAAGAAGCAGACAGTGGCAGATGCTGATAATGCTTGGATTTCTCCGCAGCAGAAGCATGCAGCTAACGCGACAAGGAAGACTGTTTTCCCTGTGAGATGGCTGAGGCGACAGGAGGGCATTGGTTCGTATGGAGACTCCAGGAGGGCTCTGCACACTATGGAGAGATCTCAGTCTGGGAAGAGACGTCGGACCACCAGTCGTTCCATTTCAAAGGGTCGAAGGAGGGCGGAGATACGAAAGTTATCCAAGAGTGAGGGGCGCTCGACTGCTCGGAAGACAGTGTTTAATGCCGAGCTGTAAACCAGAACGATGGAACTACGGAGTCCTTTGAAGAGGTCAGAAAGGAAGTCGAGAAGATGGACTAGAGATGGATTGATTGGATCGATTTGCCTTCGCAAACACCAATGAAGCCATCATTGGCAGTGGGTGTCGTAAATCTTGTTGGTTGATGATCATACTGTCTTTGAAGCAATGCATTCGGTCTGTTCTGAAGGAACACCTGCCGCTTCAAGCACTTAGACGATAACAGCCACGCATGTATTCGGAGTGACTGGGGCTTCCGATGGAGCACTATCAATCGGTGTTGTGAGAGAAAAACCGGGGCATCTGGAAGACGGCACGGTTAGTCTATCAGCAGTCTGAGAAGATGAAGGAACTAAGCTGACGATGGCCAGTTCGAGATGATGAGGATGAAGAGACTCGGAGACCGGGAAATCTTACGAAGCGCAAGGAGGAGTAATTTCGGAGGAGGGAATAGGTACCCGAAGAAATGACTCCTGTCCAATTTCAGGACGGACACGGCCCAGGCTTGACTCTAGGGAACTGAGATGACGAAGTGGGGAAGTTCAGCAGATGTTGTAGGTGATGTGGTCTAATAAGCGGGAGGGAGTTTCTCCACCCTTCCATAGGTCGGCGACTGCTGCGGTATTGTCTATGTACACTTGAACTACCTTCCTTGCTACTTTTTCTTGGAAGTGTTCGAGTCCGAGGAAGACTGCTTGGAGTTCTAGAACATTGATGTGGTCGGTGGTCTCACTAGACCAGAAGCCGGAGTGAGTCTGGTTGCCAACGTGGACTCCCTATCCTTGGAGAGAAGTGTCGGAGAATTGAAGCACGTCGAGGGTCGTTACGTGCAGGGGAACCGTGTAAGAAAGTGAATTTTCATCCATTGGAGTAGAATGGAGGTGGGAAAGTCGGTTGAATGAGTCCGGGGTTGAAGGTCGGTGTATGTTGTGTGAGGCCATTCATAAATTCAAAAGAGGTGGAGAGGTTTCAAAAGCCACCTGCCGTATGGAATGAGTAGGGCTACAGAATCTAACGATGCGATGAGAGTCTATTTGGAGACAAATGAAGACGAGAGCCTGGCGAAAGGCCCGAATCTTGCAGAGGAGCGATTGACTCCTGCCTGGTAACGGCGTAACAACTGCTGATTGGAGATTGAACGAGACTCCGAGAAAGACGAAGCTTTGTGATGGAATGAGGTAGGATGTGGGAAAGTTGATTCCGAGGTCTAGTCTGTGTAGAAAACGGAGAGTGGAATCCCTGTTTACGAGAAGCTGGTCGTGATCCTGATAAGGGAGTATCCAGTCGTCGAGATAAGCATCGACTTGCATGCTGTGTTGATGCAGACATGCTAGTACTGATTTTAATACCAGCGTGAAGATTCGAGGTGATGTGGTTCGTGATTCGAGGTGATTCGAGGGACCGAATAGGAGGTAGGCGAGCTCGTAGATGACTCCATTGTAGAGGAAGAAAAAGAAGTGTCGAACCAAAGTGTGGAGAAGAATAAGCAGGTATGCATTTGCCAAGTCTATAGAGACGGTCCAATCTGCCGGAAGAAGTGAATGACGAACGGATTCCATGGCAGACATTTGGAAATGTGGATTCCTGAAGAAATGATTAAGTGGGCGATGATGGTTTAAAGTAAAGCGGAGGTCGCCTATCTTCTTTGGGCAGAGGAAAATTCGGCAATAAAAACCAAGAAGGGCCGGCTCGGCTGCGACCTGGATGCCGTATTTGTCATGGAGGGAAAAATATTCTGGAAATACTGCTTCGCACCAAGGAGGACTCCGTAGTGGCGGAGGTCGGGAAAAGGAAGGTAGGAATCCGTGAGCTATGATAAAAAGAGTCGTACGATCGGTAGTAATTTCGTGTCAAGCAGATGAGAAGTGACGGAGGCATCTGTCCACTGGCATTGTTAATCGGTAATTGTCAACAGGAGGGTCAAGACCAGTGGCGGGTCATGGGAGACTCGCGGCTGAGAGGGTCTGGTGATGCACTGCGGCCGTAGGGGCCTCCGCATCCGTGCCCTTGAACCTTGTTCTGAAATGGCGACCGAGAGTGACGAGGAGGGGAAGAAAGAGGCCCGGTGTCCAAACGAGAGATGATGCACCAGTCATATTTGGGCTCGGGAGCTGACAGACAACCAGATGATCGTTGTCGTCATTGTCCCATGGACTTGTAGGGCTTTGGCTTGGGTGTAATATCTAAGTGATGAGCAAGCTTTGTATTGAGTCCACGGAAGAGGTTATCCGATTCATGGATTGGTTGATTGCTGAGGACATGTCTGGTGGAATCATGGAGATTAGGAGCGATACTGAGGACGACTTTGCGTAGCAAACGAGTGGAGTTGAAGAGAGCTCGTGTGAGCCAATTCATTGAGTGGAAGATGGCGAAGCAGGCCTTATGGGCTATTTTGTGTTTTCTGCAGTGCTTTTGGCTCTTGGTTTGGCGGTGGAATGGATCCTTGACCTTCAGGGCACGCATTTCATTATCTTTAGTGATTCCATGAGTGCCCTGGAGTCTTTGGCGAATTACAATCCTCGGAGCCCCTTGACACAATGTGTTCAAGCTTTGCTTTCCCGCTTGCCTGGCCAGCAGAAAACCGTGCTTTTCTGGTGGATCCCGGGCCATGTTGGGATAGCAGGGAATGAGCAAGCTGATTCTGCTGCGAAAGGGTCCCTTTCTGGCCCTCTCGGTAGGGATCTCAGCCTTGTTCCCTCGGACGCCTTTCCAACTCTGCGTCTGAGGTTACACGCTTTTTGGTAAACCTTGTGGGACAGACAGGATGGTAATAAATTACAGGCCATTAAAGGCACTGTCGAGGAGTGGCGCTCGGCGTGTTGCCGCAGTCGTCGTGAGGAGGTTGTGTTGGCCCGTTTGCGCATTGGTCACACCCTACTTACTCACTGTTTCGTTTTGCGGGGGGTTGACCCTCCTGAATGTTATTGGTGTCGACGGCCACTTACGGTCCGGCACTTACTTGTTGATTGTCGCCATCTTGATGGTGTTCGCTGTCGTTTCCATCTTCCGCATGACATTGCACGTCAGTTGGGCGATAAGTCTGTCCTCCTGTCCGGTGTTTTTCAATTTTTGCAGGAGGTACAGATGTATGACAAGATTTAGATTAAGGGTTTGCATAACATCTCTGTGATGTGTGGTGCAGTGGCAACCCGGACCACTGCACTGTGACTGACAAAACCGCTAATGACCACGTTGTCGACGCGCCATTAAGCCTCAACCCCCCCCCCCCTTATGGAAGACTTGGCTGACTAGAAATACCAATTGTTTGGTTTCTTGCCGGAAGGGATGCGTGGAGAGTCGTTTGCATAAGGCATTGGCAGCAGTATTGAGGACATCAATAGCCTGAGTAGCCGAGCAAAGGCTGAGACGCAAAAGCTGGTCGCTGTCGCGTAGCACTGAAATGAGTACTGAAGCTCTTCGAGGAAGGTAGAGGGAATAACCAAAATTCATCCGGACGTCCACATTGACGAACTCCCAATGAGGGTAGGTGTCAAAGTTTTGTGGATTGGCAGCACCATCATTGGAAGGCAGAAAGAATAAGTAATCCCAACCAGCTCATGGATGTGGCGGCTCTTTTCGAGTTCAAGCGGAGCACCATTGTCGAGGAACAGGCCGCCAATACGAAGAAGAGTGGCTAAGAGCATCGTTGAGTGTCCAAGAACTGGATTCTGGCGAGGATGCTGGTCCCAGAGACCGAAGCCGAACCCAGTCAAAGACCTCGTTTCTTGCTCGTTCGGCATCTGGTGGTGAGGGTTTGTAAAGGAAGCAATCCGATATCACTGTTTCGGCAGCTTTGAGTAGGTCGGGAAGTGGAATTTCCGAAGGATCCGAATCGACAGGCTGGTGTGGTGGGACATGATGAGAAGCGGAATCCGACAGATCAATTGGAATCTGAGGGTGATCGCCGGTGTCCACTTCGGAAGCATCCGAGTCGACTGAAGATGGGTGCTGGTGTGAGGTAGCTGTAGTTTTGCCGCACTCCCAGCCGAAGCCATTGCGCCAACGCAGCAGTAGGTCCAGTGGCTGTACCCAGTACTCCGATAACCAGTGAGGAAAAACGGGAGGAGGAAAGGCCAGGCGTTTACGATTTAAGTCCATGAGAACATGCACTTGTTCCTTTGAGAGAGGCTGAGAATCCAGACCCATGGGCAAGGACTGAGAAGAAGCTGAGTGCCGAGAGGACTGAGAAGAAAGGTAAATAGGTTCATCCATTGAGGGACCCAAGATCATGGTTTGCTAGTGTGCCAAGGGTCTGCGTGGCGGAGGGTTTTTTGTCCGTCTTGAACACTAGCAACCTCAACACTACGGTTTGCGAGTGCGCCTACGGTGTGTATGGCGGGCAGGTTTAACACCCGTCGCAAGCACTAGTCCGAAAGAGGTGAAGGGACATCCAGACAAACCGGGCCCGGGGTGGCTGCTTAGAGGATGTTTGGCGGTTTGAATCCCCTTTTGGGTTTGATTCCGATTTGCCCATTCTGGCCACTGGGCTTTTCATCCTCATCCCCCAGCATGTTGGCCGTGTGCTGTAACCTAGTAATCCGTGGAGGCGGAGATCCTTGCTTTCGGGCTTTGGCTCCTTATTCCGGAGGACGGGTGGCCTGGGCGAGCCGGACTAAGGTCAATCGGCTATGACTTTTCGGGTCCTGTCGTTGTGGGGAGGCGGCTTGTGCTGTATCCATCTGCATCACGGACCCGAACTGTTTGGGTTATCGAGGGAGGTGGTGTGTACGGCTTCCTTGGTGGCCTCGCCTCTCGGCATGCTTAGGCTGCCACCTCACCGAGATAGACGGCGGTGTTAGCTTCCTGGTGCAGGGCCCTGGATATGCGGCTTCCGGCCCTGCATCACCCGAGTGCCGCGCGGGGTTTTTCTTTTCTGGGGGGCGCACCGCCGCGACTTCTTTTTGCTCTCCATGGCAACTTCTTCTCCCCCCCTCCCCCGCAAATATTTCTTCCCCCCAAAATTCTTCCCCTCCTCGCCGCACTAGCAAGCGCCAGAGGAGGGAACCTGAGATGGTTGGGCCTGGTGCCCAGTTACCGGACATTGGTAAGAGTCGGGACCAAGTCCCGAAGTTCTTGGTGGTGACAGGCGAGGGCCGAGATGTTACACAACTCGGTCCGTTCGCTGTTCACAAAGCACTAAAAGGGATCTGTGGTTCCGATCCGAAGAGTGTCTCTCGGCTCCGTGCTGGGGGATACCTTGTTGAGGTTGCGGATGGGGCTCAGGCAAAGAGGCTTTTGAAGGCGGGTGCACTGGGGTTATGCCCGGTGCGTGTGGAGCCGCATCGTACCTTAAACAGCAGCAAGGGGGTCGTGACGTGCTTTGATTTGAGGGGTCTCAGCGATGATATCATCCTGGACGAACTCAAGTCACAAGGCGTTACGGCTGTGGAGCGTTTGACGCGGAAAGGTGAGAATGGTGCCCAGCCAACTGATACCTTTTTCCTGACCTTTGATACGCCAGTTGCACCGCAGCACATTACTGCCGGTTACCTGCGGTTGAAGGTCAGGACTTATGTCCCGAACCCAATGCGGTGTTACCGCTGTCAACGCTTCGGCCACACCAGCGGTTCCTGTAAGGCTAAGCCAACCTGTGTTAGCTGTGCTCAGGCAGCCCATGAGGGCACTGATTGTGCTGCCCCGGCGCGCTGCGTCAACTGCGGTGGTCAGCACCAGGCCTCTTCACGGGACTGCCATGTTTATGTTGAGGAACGTCGTGTTCAGGAATTGAAGGTTAAGGACGGGCTTTCCTACTCAGAGGCCCGGAAGAAAGCCAAACTATCGGCGCCGACGCTACCACGTTCTTTTGCCCAGGTGTGCAGTGCGTCATATCCTGGCCCAGTTAGCGAGTCTGCTGATTTGGCGGATTTGCGCGCGGAGCTCAGGTCTTTGACGAGGACGGTGGGCATGCTTGTTACTTTGTTGACCCAGCAACATCCATCTTTGCAGGGTCTTTTGGGTCCTTCAGACCCGGTTGCTGCCGTGCCGTCGACTTCTGCCCAGCCTGCACATGCTTCTGCTTCTGCTCCTGTTACTGTTCCTGTTCCTGATGCTCTAACTGTTCCCAGGCAGGTGAAGGCTTCGGCTAAGCCTCCGCCTGCCCGGAGTGCGCCACAGAAGCCGTCGAAGAAGAAGGCTTCTGCTGGTAAAGCCTCAACTCCGCCTGTGAAGACGTCTCCACCGGGAGAGACGGTGAAGCGGTCGTTGAACGGCCAGCTTGCTGAGGGGTCCATTGCGTCCCCTCAACATTGTGATACCACTCTGCCCATGGAGCAGGAAGAGATTTCCTGTTCTAATTATCCGGGACCTTTTCCTCCTTCCGAGGACAACTTTGTTCTGACCCTCACGCCATCTTTTGATTCGGGTGAGGATTCAGATGTTTTCGGATCGCCCAGAGGAGGAGTTGTGGAGGATGGTGTTGTCTTAAGCCCGCCCTAATGCCTGCGCATACCATCGTTCAGTGGAACTGTCAAAGTTATCGACCCATGCAGAAGAGCTGCGGCTGCTTTTGTCGCATTGGCGACCTCTGTGCTGCTACCTTCAGGAAACTTGCTTTAAGGCGTCGGATAATCCGGTTGTTAAGGGTTACTCTGTCTACCGTCTGGATGTAGACCCTGTGCGACGTGCACATGGTGGTGTTGCAGTGCTGGTTCAACATTCTCAGCCGCATGCCAGTGTGCCTCTGCACACTAGATTTCAGGCGGTAGCAGTTCGAGTTTCTTTCCAATTGGATATTACTGTCTGTTCGCTTTATTTGCCACCGGATGAGGTCTTTGGGGTTGGTGACCTGGAGGACCTGGTTCGACAGCTTCCTGCCCCGTTCCTCTTGCTGGGCGACTTTAACAGCCACCATGTCCAGTGGGGAGGACCTAATACTGACAACAAGGGAAGGATCCTTGAGGAGTGGATGCGGAGGGGGTCCGTTTGCATCCTGAACGATGGAGCCATGACACACTGTAACTTGGCAACGGGCAATTGGTCAGCGGTGGACTTAGCCTTTTGCTCGCTGGCCATCCCAGTTCACTTCACTTGGGCTGTCACTGCCGATCTGCATGGAAGCGATCACCTCCCCATTGTGTTGTCCACAACACAAGGGGGTTCTGTGGCTTCCAGGCCAGCCCGGTGGGCGCTTAAGCGTGCTGAATGGTCAGCCTTTGCTGAGGCTGCTGTGTTTCAGCGTGCGGTTGAGGACTTTTCTGATGTGGGTGAACTTTCCACTCATTTCACTGATGTGGTCCTTGCTGCTGCTCATGCTACTATCCCGCGTACGTCCACACAGCCGCGGCGGGTTCCTGTTCCGTGGTGGACGCCTGCTTGCGGGCAGGCCATTCAGGCCCGCCGGCGAGCGTTGCGTGCATTCACGGTCAGCCCGACTACTGGCAACTTTGTAGCGTTTAAGCGCTGTCGTGCCCGTGCCAGGTATGTCATCCGTGAGGCTAGACGTGCTTCGTGGGCAGCTTATGTTTCGTCGATCACGCGCTCCACGCCTTCTCAGCAGGTGTGGCGGAAGGTGCGTCAGATTTCGGGGAGGAGCGTGCCTTCCCCGGTTTCACAGCTGAAGGTGGCGAATACCGTGATCTCTTCTGTGCCAGATATCGCCAATTGTCTTGCGTCTGCATTTGCGCGGGTCTCGAGTGATGACCATTATGATCCTGGTTTCCTCGGGATTAAGCGTAGAGAAGAGGCTCGCTTTCTTGACTTTCCCTCCGATGGGCTAGAGGAGTACAATTTACCATTTACCTGGCAGGAATTTGTTTCAGCTTTGTCCAAGTCGCATGACTCCGCCCCGGGGCCTGATGATGTTCACTATCAACTGTTGAAACATCTGACCCTTGCCTCCCAGCAGTTCTTGCTGGGGATGTTCAACCGTGTGTGGGCAGAGGGCTCTATTCCAGCAGCGTGGAAGACAGCAGTGGTCATCCCGATTGTAAAACCGGGCAAAGACCCTACTTCTCCTTCCAGTTATCGCCCAATCGCTCTGACTAGCTGTGTCTGTAAACTTATGGAACGGATGGGCAGTGAGCGGTTGGTGTGGGTGTTGGAATCACGGGGATTCTTATCTGTGTCCCAGTGTGGCTTTCGACGGTTTCGGTCAACTATCGATCATCTAGTTGCCCTTGAATCAGATGTGAGGGAGGCTTTTCGCCTGCGTCATCATCTGGTTCAGGTTTTCTTTGACTTGGAGAAGGCGTATGATACGACGTGGCGTAATAGGATTCTCCGTAATCTCTATAACTATGGCTTGAGGGGACAGATGCCACTGTTGCTTTCTGCTTACCTTTCAGGCCGTTCTTTTCGCGTTCGTGTCGGGGCGACTCTTTCCCGCCCGTTTGTCTTGGAGAATGGTGTGCCTCAAGGGGGTGTTCTTAGTGTCGTCTTGTTTGCTATAGGGATCAACCCCATTGCTCAGCAAGCTGCTGTTCCCCAGTCATTGTTTGTCGATGACTTCGGCCTGCGCTTTCGGGCAGCTCGCATGCAGACCTGCGAGCGGCAGCTACAGCTGGCAATTAATAAAGTCCAGACCTGGGCGGTGAGTAATGGTTTCCGGTTTTCTCCGGACAAGACTGTGTGGATCCACTTTTGCCGCCAACGAACACTGCACCCGGATCCTTGCCTGTACTTGGGACAGGCACAAATTCCTGTTGTCCCACAGGCACGTTTCCTGGGTCTGGTGTTCGATTCCAGGTTGTCTTGGCTTCCACACTTACGCCAGCTTAAAGACAAGGCTTTGCGGGCGCTTAACATCTTGCGGGTCCTGTCGGGCACTTCATGGGGTGCCGATCGCGCTGCCATGTTGCGCCTCTACCGAGCCCTTGTCCGCAGCAAACTTGATTATGCGTGTATGGTCTATGATTCGGCTAGTGACTCCACTCTCCAGATGTTGGACACAGTGCATCACAGTGGCCTGCGTGTGGCGACTGGGGCTTTTCGAACTTCTCCAGTGGTCAGCCTCTATGCTGAGGCCTCGGAGCCACCTTTGGCCATTCGTCGGCGACGGCTTGCCATTCAGTATGCTGTGCGTTTGCGTGCTGTGCAATCCAGTCCTGCTTGGTCCATGGTTTTTGGGCCAGACTTGCGAGTCGGTAGACGCAGGGTGGGTAAGGGTGATTTCCGCGATAGGCTCCAGCAGTCCTGTCAGGAGATAGCATTTGAAATGCCCTGCGTCTTGAGGCTTGGGAGAATGCCAGTTGCCCCTTGGCTTGTCCCAGGTGGCAGTTTCATTTTTGCTCTGGCGTCCCTCCCGAAGGGTTCCACTCTACCAGCAAGGTACTTACAGGAGTTCCGGCGGCTGAGTTCTCAGTACGCCGGTTATCAGCGCCTGTTTACTGATGGGTCGAAGTCCGACGTTGGCGTGGCGTGTGCTTGTGTGTGTAAGGGTGTAACGGTTGCCCATCGCCTTCCATCAGGCTATTCTGTGTTCTCTGCAGAGCTTTTGGCTCTTGGTTTGGCGGTGGAATGGATCCTTGACCTTCAGGGCACGCATTTCATTGTCTTTAGTGATTCCATGAGTGCCCTGGAGTCCTTGGCGAATTACAATCCTCGGAACCCCTTGACACAACGTGTCCAAGCTTTGCTTTCCCGCTTGCCTGGCCAGCGGAAAACCGTGCTTTTCTGCTGGATCCCGGGCCATGTTGGGATAGCAGGGAATGAACAAGCTGATTCTGCTGCGAAAGGGGCCCTTTCTGGCCCTCTCGGTAGGGATCTCAGCCTTGTTCCCTCAGATGCCTTTCCAACTCTGCGTCTGAGGTTACACGCTTTTTGGCAAACCTTGTGGGACAGACAGGACGGTAATAAGTTACGGGCCATTAAAGGCACTGTCGAGGAGTGGCACTCGGCGTGTCGCCGCAGTCGCCGTGAGGAGGTTGTGTTGGCCCGTTTGCGAATTGGTCACACCCGACTTACTCACTGTTTCCTTTTGCGGGGGGTTGAACCTCCTGAATGCTCTTGATGTCGACGGCCACTTACGGTCCGGCACTTACTTGTTGATTGTCGCCATCTTGATGGTGTTCGTCGTCGGTTCCATCTTCCGCATGACATTGCGCGTCAGTTGGGCGATAAGTCTGTCCTCCTGTCCGGTGTTTTTCAATTTTTGCAGGAGGTACAGATGTATGACAAGATTTAGATTAGGGGTTTGAATAACATCTCTGTAATGTGTGGTGCAGTGGCAACCCGGACCAATGCACTGTGACTGAGGTTGGCGCTAATAACCAAGTTGTCGACGCGCCATTAAGCCTCAACCCCCCCCCCCATTGAGGGAGCCGGATGCTTACGTTTAGCTCGCCGGGCCTTAACTTGTAGGTAAAGACGGAAATACCATTACTTGGCTTAAAGGGGGTCTTCCTGGAGGGACCGTAGGTCTTGAGCTGGGTCCGGTTGTCCACACTGGACTGGCGAGGTGGAAAAAGTATAAAGATTAGTGCCCAAGGTAACCGGTAACTCGAAGGAAGGTCAACAGGTGGGCATGGCTGAAGACCTGGAGGCTGATGGAGGAGGCAGTGCCGAAGCGCTAGCCACCGTCTAAAATTCTGGAAGAGGTGGGTCATACGAGATGGTGATCGGAGTGGACGAAGAGGATCCTGAACAAGGCAGAAGATCCCGTGGCGCACCTTTTGGTTTGGGTATCCAAAGATCGGGAGACCCACAGAAGAGTCTTTGCATAGAGGAACAACCTTTCAGGTCGAAGGCTAGGAAAAGAAAGACGTAGAACGGACCTTTGTCCGAGTTTATATAGAGGAGGCTGCACATGCGCGGTTGGTAGCAGCGCCGGACGGCCATAGAACTTCTATCTCTAGAACGCACAGAACAAGGAGAAGGAGAATGCCAAAAATTAGGTAATAGATATTTCCATAGCACATAGAAATTGATTTTTATCAGCACATCAACACGCAAAAAATTGCACGGTTATTTAAAGCCCAAATATTATTTAAAGCGCAAATATTGAATTAAGAAAGTTAGCAGCTTTCGCACTGTTAATTAGTCCCTGTGCATTGTTTGGTATCGCTTGCTTCCGTCGCTGACCAATACGATTGACTGAATAGATCGTTGCAGTTGTGGATTTGTTGTAGTTCCGTGGTTGAGGATTGGCTTTTCACATTACATTATTTTCATTGCACAATTGCCCATTTTCAGTTATGAGGCCCAGAACTTGAAGGCGCAATGATTCGCTGTGGCACAACTCACCATTTTCTTATTTTTCTGTGCCGACTCCCTTTGCTTTCAACAGATCGCCAGTGAAACGATGGTGACCTCGGATGGGTCAGGTGAGTCGTAATGGACCACAGTGACTCCCATAGACGGTGAAGGTCACTACGGGGTGGGTGATATACTTCATAATAGGCTAGAATAACGCTCGTAGCCACTGAAGGAACTTGGTAGTTGCTCACGCTATCTCCACCCTCACAGATTGACAAGCCAGTGTCATTCTATCGGGTGGATGACATCAAGTTCATAAAAAAACTGCTTTTGGCTTCCCTGTGTATCAACAGGTACTGAGCCCCTCCACCACGTCAAGGGTGCAAGTTATGGGAGAGGTGGGTTGGGATGGGACGGGTTGGGATGCGTCTTGATCACCTGCCCACCTTGGTTGGACCTGTCAGAGACCGAAGTACTCCCATGGTATAACCTATCATGTAGGAGAGGGATGGAAGGGTTAGATAATGTGTGATTTAGGATTAACTTTCTTTCTGTCTGGCAGAGCTCTATTTGTGGCTACAGATCAACACGTTATGGATTTTTGTTGTTTTGCTAGCTTGTCTTTTTTCTAGCATAGCTTTCTTTTCTTCTTTCCTCTCGTTCTGCCTCCCTATTTTTTCTGCTACGGCTTTTCCGCTGCTCTTTGCGTTGTGCTTCTGTTTCATTAGAACTAGTTTTTCTAGTGCCGGTGGCATCTTTCCCTAACCTTTTTGCCTGTTGCTCTTCCATCTCTTCAGAGCACAATTTCTAAACGAATATCAGTCTGACAGACTGTGTATATCTTGGCCTCAGTGTGAAATGACAAGTGTTTGCTAAGTATATTTCCAGTTACTGTTCAGTTTAAACCTCTGCTTTCGACCGGTCTTTAATAGTATGCTAAATTAATAAACACGTATGTTTTGGTGTTCGTAACTGAAATATCATTTCGTATCTGTCAAATTTTACATACAAGAAAAAATATATTTGTAATTACATTGCTTCTTTATGGTTTAGTACGTGATGGCCGACATCTTGCTTAGCAATATAAAGGTATATGTTCGTCGGTAAATAGAGGCATGATACACGTCATTCTCACTATTTTCAATAGTTTGTTTCCTGGTTTTAACCTTTTTACTGCTTGTCTATTAGTCAATTCAAATTAGACCAAATTTACGTCTAATCGCGGAATGATAAATAATAAGTTTATTTTTGGCACAGATGTTCGTAATGGTGTTAAGTTCAACATTCTAACAATCCACAGCTGTGCGTTTTAAGCTAACGCCACCATCTTTAAAACATCACGCCCTTTATTGGTTTTGTCAATACACATCGGTAACGGTTGCTCAGGCATGTTCCGTCCAAAAATGTAGAGCATGAATGTTTCTACAAAAAGTGTTCAATTCATTTTTTTCGTAGATTCAATGATTCAGACACTAAACGTGGTAGAAGAATGTTGAGCTAATGCCACCATCTTGTAAACATGTGCCTGCAGATGGTTTTCGTCAATCTCTCACAGAAGCAGCTACATAAAATATGTTTATTCCGAAATTATAGAGCATAGAATTGTCTGTAAAATGGTTCTATTGTTTTTTTTTAAAACTGAGCCAATGATTCAGTGAATAAGCGGTTTCAAAGAGGCCATGCATGGGCCCCCCCCCCCCCCATTGCACCCAATGTACATTACACTTCATATAGTTGGATGGCTTGGGACCCATAATTGATGGAATATCCTAACAATATTGCTTAGGATTGACGGAAATAATAGATACTACCTTTAAGGATATCATAAGCATGTCCAATTCGGGCTATTTGAGGGTTCACAAGAGCACTTTGGAATTGAAAATCCACAAACGTTTTCGCCATCACGCCGTTACCTCTTCATCGTTAACTAGGCAAAGGTTGGTCCCTATCTAAGCTAAATAATTTCGGTTAGGATTCCTGGAAAGAATACATCCCCACCTTTCTAAGCATGTCCATTCCGAATTCTAAGCATGTCCATTTCTGGCTATTAGAGGGCTCGCTAGATCACTTTGAATTCGGAAATCACCACACGCTTTTGCTGCTACCTCTTCACGTTAAAATGGGCGTAGGACGGTCCCTATCTAAATTAAACAATTTTGGTTATAATTGATCGAAAAAAATATATCCCCACCTTTCTGAAATCCTAATCATATCCAATTCGGGGTATTAGAGGGCTTGCAAGAATACTTTGAACACGAAAATCAGTAAAACTACCGTTTTTGGTGGGGTAAAATCACCCCCTCCATCTCCCCCAGAGTTTTCGATTTTGCTATCATAGCTATTTTTTCAGATACTCTTCATATGCATTCATGCTTTCACAGAAAGTGACAAATTCTATCTCTTTTAGGCCCCAGGCCATCCAACAATATAATTGTAATGTACATTGGGTGCATTGGGGGCCACACGCATGGCCTCTTTGACATCGTTTATTCGCTGAATCATTGACTCACTTTAAACAAAAAAGCCCAATTCTACCTGGGTGGAGGTCAAAATTGGTTTCTATTGCCTAAGGAAAATACACACTACCTGTAAATTTAAATGCATCCAGTTCCTGAGTGCTCGTTACCCTGGAGGACTGTGACTGAGGTTGGCGCTAATGACCAAGTTGTCGACGCGCCATTAAGCCTCAATCCCCCCCCCTGGAGGATTTTAAACTCTCTAGATACGCCCAGCACAGACACCCACCTGGGCATGCGCGGGTCCAGCGCGTGCAGGCCCTCCATAAATAGAGCTACGGCGTCAGCCAGCTATCTACTTTTTCTCACGATATGTCAGCCATGATGGTGACTCGAGAGCGGAGGTTGGGTGGGTATTTAC
The DNA here is from genome assembly GCA_023313725.1 of Lithobius niger. Classification (NCBI taxonomy): domain Eukaryota; kingdom Metazoa; phylum Arthropoda; class Chilopoda; order Lithobiomorpha; family Lithobiidae; genus Lithobius; species Lithobius niger. The sequence continues at coordinate 47,465 of JAHWFP010234582.1, read as the reverse complement.
AGGCAGTGTATATTTTCCGTAGGCAATAGCCCTGCATTGCCCTGCTTTGCCTTAAACCACCACCTTCATCCTCACCTTTTAAAACTCCATTCTCCTCCTCACTTTTTAAATTCGTTTTACCATAAGCAGTCTCCAACGAGCCCTTGCTTTTCCCTTTCGCCCTCATTCGAGCCATTATACGTTTTTTTTTTATTATTATATTAAGATTGACAATTGGTTTAGGCCATGTTTTAACTGCGATGCATTTTTATTTTTTTATTTTTTTATTTTAGACACATTGACAATGATACGGCTTTTCCCCCCTCACTTGTCCCTCACGTTTGGCGATGCCATCGGAGATCATTGTGTCCCTGGTAGGTCTAACCTTGGTGGTAAGGCATTCGTAACCCCCACCCAATACCATCTACCCTTCCTCTACAGCCAGGCTATCATCTTCGTTTTAAACTTTTAAAATCTTCAACTTTTGTAATCTATATTTTTTGTTTTAATTTCGGATGGCAGTAAGTGACCACAGGTTCTTGCCATTCCTGTTGCGTTTGCAACAAACTTGTTATTGTTATTATTATTATTATTATTATTATTATAGAAACCAATTTTGACCTCCCCCTAGGTAAAATTGGGCTTTCTAATTGCCGGTTGGAAAATGTCCACTCCCTGTAAATTTAAATGCATTTACAGCAGACCTTGTCAATATGGGTGGCGGGCACCATCATAATGGGCCCCCATCAGCTGGGTCCCCAGTGACAGAGTTGTGGTTGATTGGTTGCAGACGCAACATTCTCTGGTCACGGCCGACTTTCTGCGCAAAGCAGTCGAAGTGGGGAAGGAACTTTCAATAGCCAAAGCGAGTTGTTGAGAAAGTTCAGGCGAGTTTTCCAGATTCCACGACTTGTTTAGTTTTCGGTTGATGGTTTAACGATTTAGCTAAATTGCAGTAGAGTTCGACGGGATGTCAATGAGGCTTTTTAGTTGCGGAAGTTAGGTTCTTGAAGATTAAGCACATTGGTGTTGAGTTTTTGTTGAGAAAGTCAACTACAGAGAGGTGTGAAGAAGCGCATACCATCGTGAATTCAGAATCAATTGATGTAGATGCTCAGAAGAGAGAGAGGGTGTTCAAGGAACAGTGCATCAGCTGTGGATGGGTGCTTTGATTTAGAAGCAGTTAAACAGTTTGAAGAGAGATTGTGAGTTTCCGATGACGGATGAAGCGTGAGAAGGGCTTGAGTGATTGTACGATGCTTGTAATGTTGCAGAATTGGCGAAGGGTCTATGAAATGTCGTTCCCCAGAGTCATTGAGATTGGAGTTGCAAGATCCGGAAGTGAACATTAATATGAGGGTGGACCGAAGGAAATCTTTAAAGGGCGGCATGTGAAGGGGTGAAATGCAGGGCACACTGTCATGAGCGTGAAGTTGTGAGGATAGGAATCAAGGCAAAGTTGAAGGCAGAGTGGAGAATCGTTGAGGTCCCGTTTGACTTGGTGGAAGTGCAATACTGCCAGATGTTTAACTGAGAGACCGTTGGTGGCAAAGAGTGCTGGAAATTGATCATGAACTGCTGGTTGTGGTTCGGAGAGATTGGGTTGTAAGTTGACGAGGGCATCCAAGCAGATTTGGTGTTGGTTAAGGAGCCGTGTGGTTAGTCATGGTGACCAGGTGTTTCGTCATGATTGACAGTATGATGAGGCAACAAAAATGTTGGGTAAGTCGAATTCCCACAGATTTGGAATAAACGAGACTTAACCAGTGGAATGAGAGGCGTATGGCCGAGTGATTAAAAACATTAGTCGTCCGGAATGAAATCAAGACATTTGGTCGTGGAAGGTGAGCAAGAAACGGGAATCCATGGCAGTGCTAAGGAGTTTAGCCTATGTCATCCATGGTGAAGCTGGGTTAGGTGACGGGGGGAGTCGAAGAAATTTCAGCTTCATCATGATGCAGCAGGCGGTTGGAGATGGGGACGGATATCTTCATGAGATTGAAGAGTCGTGAGACTATAGCGGTCACAGTGGTGTGGTGTGATGGACTAGGGCACCGTGAAAGACCATTATGATTCGATTGGTGACGGTAGCTATAGTGACAATGAGTGCGCGTTGATGGATAATGAGCGTGTTAGTGAGCGAGAATGAGGTTCGGGGCGAACGTCTACGACGGGAGCTTGTGGGATGGAGACGTTGCGATGTTGCGACGTTGCGATGATTCCAGGACATGTGAGTGAACATTCAGAAAAAGGGTCGCCGATTTGAAGGAGACCTTCCCTCCAGCAACCAAGCCAAGGTGGTGTGAGGGAGGTGAGATGGAGCGAAGTACGGGGCAATCATGTGAAGTCTCACGCAGTGGTCCCAGGGAACAATGCAGAAGCAAGGTGCGAGTTCAGGGTTGACGATGCACCGATTTGTTGTTTGGAGTCCATAACTTCGAAGGCAGTGTCATGTGTTTGTAGTCCCGGTGAAGATGGTTGATTGGTCGAGGAGGCCGAGCTAACGGCGAGGGGGGGGGGGGTGTCAGCAGCTTTCGGCTACTCCAGGCGGACGCACATCCGAGTCCGAATTCGGCCCAAAGCAATGTGACTTCAGAGGATAGGCGAGAGCCGGTGTATTCAGCATGGTTTGCTGTGGAGAGCTTCGATGCTTGAACGAAATGCCACGAGTGGCGCAGAGAGCATGGTGGTTAACGGCGGAGGGCTCGTCGTTGACGATCAGGCCGGTGGCCATGAGCAGTAGGAGGACGACAAATAGGCGTGCGGGTGGCAATGGTCTTGAAGGTAGGCCAAGTGAATGGTAAGAGGGTGCACGAACGCAATGAGTTGAGCGGTAGCAGGCTAGCAAACGATGAGCGGAACCACGACCGAAGATGGGGTGGGCCTGAGTGGTGAAAAGCCGACGGATGCAGAACAGGACGGGTCAAGTATGTAAGAGCGAACAATGAGCGGGAGCATGGGCGTAAAAGGGCTTGAATGGCGAGCAGGGTGCTACAGAACGCAAGGAAACGACCAACGACAAGTTGGCTGGTTATGGGAGAAGAGGCATGTTGAAGATGAAAGTTGGCTGAACAAAGCCGGCGTGTGGTGACGAGTGGCAGACTGGCTAACAATGAGTGATGCTGTGAGCTCCAATAAACGTGAAAGACGAGCAGGAACGACGAACGATGCATGAGCTTCAAAGAACGGCCAGTGCTGGATGAGAACAACGAACGGCGTGGTTGAGCTTCAAAGATTCCCATGATGAACGTGAACATGAACAGAAGGAATGGCAGGCAACAGGAACGAGTGGGAGTGACGGCAAGGCATGAACGGTGGCCGGACCAGTGACGGAAGAGGTGTCTCAGCAGTAGATCATCAGGTTGGTCTGCAACGGTGAGTGGGTGCGTGTTGATGAGAGGGCTGCGGGCGACGCACGGGCTATGAGCAGCGAACGGCTCGAAAGACAGTCGGGCCCGAGCAGAGATTCTCACGTAAGCTGCGAGTGGTGAATCGATGAAGAGGAACAGTGACAGATCCGGTGAACGCATCACTTGCTTGACTGTTGTAAACGGGACGTCTGGAATGATGAGAACCTGTGTTCAGCAGGACGTCGAAGAGCATGATGAGCGTGATGGGCTGGAAGGCCGAGAAGGGAGAAGTCTTTCGGGAGAGGACTGCGGGGGCGGCATTCATATGAGGTGAGCGGTGCAGCTACAGTATCCCCGATGTGTCGGAGGTGAGTGGTTGACAATCGAGTGAACGAACGAAGAAGGAAGTGTTTGACTTGTGGAGGTCATCGTTTTTGTGGAGGTATACCTTCCTGAGGAGATGACCTGCAAAAGAAAGAACTAACGTACCTAATTCTTGTATGGGTGAGCAACGGGCGAGAACGAACGGGAGTCCTCTTGGTGTAGTGGGGGAACGGGCAATGGTCTCCCGGTGACAATGTAGACGCAGCGACGGCATGTGCGGCGGCGGCGGCAAACGTTAGGCCCACGGTCGGCGAACGGAGGTCTCCTGCCGGTTGATGAAACAGGATGGCGGCGGTAGAGCAAGCAAACGACGGCTGCGAGAAGTGATTGTGAAAGCAGCAGCAGAGACAGCAGTATGGATGACGTTGATTGCAGGGCGAACAGTGCAGTAAACGATAGCGAACGATGCCACGAACGGCGGACATATCTTCTTGAACAAGGTAATCCTTTGTAGATGGAAGACGACAACGAACGAACGGATGAATTCTTCGTGTAGTGCGGTTCCACGAACGAGAACAACGAACGGGAACGACGAACGACGAACGGAAGACGTCTTTATGTAGTGGTGGGTGTTGTGAACGGGAACGACGAACGGAAGACCTCTTCATGTAGTGGCAGGTCTTGCGAACGGGAACAACGAACGGGAACGACGAAAGGAAGCCTCTTCATGTAATGGCGGGCCATGCGAACGGGAACGACGAACGGGAATGACAAGCGAGAACGACGAACGACGAACGGAAGACTTCTTCATGTAGGGATAGGTCTTGCGGCATTCACAGGTGAAGTCGAATGATGAACGCCGAACAGGAACGAACGGGAGTTTTCCTTGTGTAGCAGGTGAACGGCGAGTGACGAACGGTGAATGCTTCACTTGCTTGGACCTCTTCACTGGACTGAGAACGACGAACGACGAACGGAAGACCTCTTCATGAGGTGATTGGTCATGCAAACGGGAACGACGAATGACGAACGACGAACGACGAACGGAAGGCCTCTTCATGTAGTGGCGGGTGGACTGTGAATGGGAACGGCGAACGAGAGCGACGGCAGTGATGTTGATGCGGCGGCCGCTGAGGCTTGCGTTGAGCTTCAAGACCGACGAACGATGTGGTGTTCACGTGTGGCGAACGGGAATGACGACCAAAGACAAACTTGTAAGGTCGGCAAACGGGAGACGCACGGCGCGATGAGCTGCAAGGACCACTGAACGGCGACAGGAGTGGCGGGCGGTGCGATGAGCTTCAAAGATTGGCGAACGGGAACGACGAACGATGCTTCAAAGATCGGCGAACGGCGAACGACGAACGAAAACCAAGATGGTGGGTAACGGAGCAAAGCAACCGTGACGGTTGTGTGGAGGAAAAGAGATAGCTGGCTGACGCCGTAGCTCTGTTTATGGAGGGCCTGCACGTGCTGGACCCGCGCATGCGCAGGTGGGGGTCTGAGCTGGGCGTATCTAGAGAGTTTAAAATCCTCCAGGGTAACGAGCACTCAGGAACTGAATGCATTTAAATTTGCAGGTAGTGGATATTTTCCAACCGGCAATTAGAAACTAATTTAACCTTTTTTGTAGACAATTTCATGCTCTACAATTTCTTATTAAACATACTTTATGCAGCCGTTTCCTTGATAGATTGACAAAAACCGATTTTGGATACATGTTTCTAAGATGGCACCATTAGCTCAGCATTCTTCTACACCGTTTATTGCCTGAATCATTGAATCTACGAAAAAAAATGAATAGAACATTTTTTTGTAAAAAATTTCATGCTCAACATTTTTGGACGGAACATATTTTCATGCATGACAAAGCAAGATATATTGAAAAAAACCTATATTGAGCCCCATGTTTCCACGAGTTGGCATTAGCTCAACATGGACAGCTGAGGACTTTTAGTATATTGAACTTGATGTCACTACGAACATATGTGCCAAAAATCAGCCAATTATGGATTATTCCGAGCGTTTGATCTATGACTGGGCTATCTGGGCAGGTATGTCCCACATACCGAATTTAACTGACAATTCATTTTTAACATTTATTTGTGAGTCAAGTCTAGCACCATCTTCCTTTGTCAGTAACCAACTTGTATTTGAACGTCGTTTTTTTTTTGTATTGGTGCTTCATTACGTTATTAACGATAATGGTGTAATTTGCGTTGATATTATTTTAAACTAAATTTATAAATCACCCAGGTTCACCCTCCACTTTTCCCCTGCCCCATTACAGACTTTACCACACTCGGTATAATTTGCTCCATTTGTCCCGGTTCTCTATAGTGACCCAGTAACTCTTTTAAAGTATTATGCCGTCAATGTGTTGACTTTATTTTTAAACTATCGACAAGCAGTTAACGTTCATCATTTTTTCCAACTCACAATCCAGAATTTATCCAACTCGGTATGATTTGATAGATTTGTTTTGGTCCTTAAGGAGTCCTACTCCCTCTTCTTATTAAGTTGCTTAGTCGTGGATGAATCCGTGTACCGTGATTCCTTCGTTTTCAATGGTATCTATTTTTTTTCCTTTAATGCTTCAAATCATTGTCGTTGTAGTTTACTGTAGTGGTTAAACTTTTCAATTATATTACTTTTGTTGAAATGATGTCTATTAACGCGTGTTTATTATATATAGTGTTTATTGCTTACAATGTATCCATATAACACGCTGTAATCACCGTGCACATACACCTACCTAAGACGGTAAAACATTTTCTGCTAGTTTTTCTCAAGTTTGGATGGTCGTTCGTTTTGATTTTACAAATTGATAATTTGACACGTTATTGTAAATATATACTGTTCATCAGTAAAAGTTGCTTGGCCCCGTCATTCGCCTGCCTCTGCTTCTTACATTAGCACGGCCGGCAGGCCGGGCTTATTAGAGTTCGTTTGCGCACGAGAATTTCAGAAAATTGGACAGGAGGAGGAGGCGGCGACGGAGCGACTAACAATGTAAAAATGTTACAATGCTGCAACATGTAAAAATAGGGTAACAATAGGCGAGGGGCACAATATCGGATTATAGCTTACTCGAACAAGATGCAACGATGGTTGGGTGCCGGGAAACTAACATTGTCGTTGTTTGAGTTAGCTAGCTCGTTGTGGAGAACCAAAACTAAATGGTCTTGATTTTTCCTTAAATCTTCAAGTTTTAAACCGTAGGATGCGAAGTCTTAAATTTTGAGGCCTATTGGGCGGCCGACATGACAGTGTGACTTATTTTCTTTTTCAATGCGGGCTTCGGGAAGCCAGTTGAATTGTTTCCGCGATTGTTGCCACGATACTGAAACAATCCAGAATCAACTACTCATCGAGATGACGCATGCTAAATCCAGAAATACGCTAATGTGTTGCCATCAAATAATAATCATGGGACAAACCTTCGGTGAAACCTAAAAATAAGTATCCGTTGCTAATGTTCCGTTTTTTTCGAAAACAAAAATCGGTGGACAGTGGACACATAAAATGGAAGCGAAAAAAGCAAACAAATTAACTAGTCAAAAAACGGCTTCGCCGTTTAGAAAAAAAAAACATTAGACCTCGTATCCCCATACTCACAGCCCTGAAGGTACACGATTATAAACGGATTAGAGTTCACTCTATCGCAACGAACTATATTTTGAAATCCAATTCGCGAAACGTAAACTCACAAACACACACAAAATCGACGCTATAAACAGCAAAACGACACGAAATTGAAAGATAAAAATGCATACACAAAATGAACACAAATTATAGTTCGTTGCGTTCGAGTGAACTCTAATCCGTTTTTATTCGTGTACCTTCAGGCCTGTGAGTATGGGGATACGAGCTCTTTTGTTTTTTTTTCTAAACGGCGAAGTCGTTTTTTGCTCAGTTAATTTGTACCACTCCGCTCTACCTCCCTTTCCTAATCGGTTCTCCGACATTAGACGGCCGGTCAGCATCTGTCTCTGTAATAATTGCACTAGCTCACTACATCTGCTGTTATTTTTGACTTCGGAGTGTGCTTAAACACACATTTTACATTTCAAGTATTGCTTTCTGTGCAAATTTAGTTTTTTAGGTTGAATGAATTAGTAGAAGGATAGCGTACAGCACTAGCAATAAAGTGACATCACAGGGGGTTATGACGTCACAACCCCCACAAAAATGGTGGTACTTACGGTCTAAGATGGCATATCCAAGACGGCATACCCGCACCCATAGGACAATCCAAGACGGCAATCACAGAGGGGTAAGGACTACACAACCCCCACAAAATAGCAGAACTTCCGACATCATTATTTTTCCCCAAGTAACTAAAATATCCCCAACTATGTATGCTTCAGGATATAAGACCCTGACACTGTGGCTTTGCGCTACAATGGTTTACAATGGTCTAGATGACTGTGATTGTTGCATTACGGTTTTGTTTGATTTGATTTATTTATACGAGAGCTTACACGGGCATGACCCCTCACGCTCTACTCTAACTTACAAATTAACTTAATTCCTAACAACAATGCTGCCCTCTCTGCCACTAACGCACACACACACACACACACACACACACACACACACACACACACACAC
>JAHWFP010234582.1:0-39188 GCA_023313725.1 Lithobius niger | reverse complement strand
ACACACACACACACACACACACACACACACACACACACACACACACAACATCCAGAGACATACACTGCCACTCACTCACCTACCCACCACACGCCAGCAACCGTCTCCCACCACACGGTGCAACAAGCAACACTATCCTCCCCGTCGCCAAAACGACCAGTTCGGTCACAAAAAACAACTACACCCCTTACCGCATCCCGAAACCCTTTCCCACGAGCAACCAACCCAAGAGCTTTACCGAGAGACCATCCAGGGCCGAAAACGGCATGCGTTCGAAACCTGGCCCACAACGGGCAGGAAAAGAGAAAGTGAGACACAGTCTCCTCCCCTGACCCACAAGCACAAATTGGATCATCACACCACCCCAGCCGGAACATGTGTGACCGCAGTAGAATATGGCCCGTGCGTAACCTGGTGAAAAGCTGTGCATCCTTCCACGAAATCTTCTCCAGAAAGAGAGGTGACGACACGAGCGGATGCACCTCAAAAAGGTGTCGACCAGTGCGCCCACCTTCCCAAGCAACCTGCCATGCCTGCTGCGACAGAGAGCGAAGCACCGGTCGCAAGTACCGTGGCACAACAGGGCAACACACAACATTCACACCACCATTGCAACCCTCCTTTGCCAATCCGTCCGCAACCTCGTTGCCAAATTGAGCAGAATGACCAGGCACCCACTGGATGGAGACCTCCACTCCCCTTCGCAGGGCTGCCCACAACTTCCTGCCAATCTCAACAGCAATAGGATGCTCTACGCGCAGGGTGGCAAACGTTCGCCTCAAGAACGCAATCCCGGCCGCTGAGTCCGAAAACACAGCAAAAGCAGGGAAACCAAGATCAAGTCCTTCATCAAGAGCAATGGACAAAGCAACCAGCTCACCCAAGAAAGCCGAAGGCAGTCCTGGCAAGGAAAAGCACCTCCCCAAACGAAGTTCTGGGATGAAAACCCCAGCCCCCCCCCCCCCCACCCATCGCTCACTGTGGAACGATGCATCACAGTAAATGCGCGGAACTCCTGGGCGTGGCCCAACATCAAAGACAGATGCGATCACCCCACACCAGACCCATGGTCGAAAAGGGGTCGCAAAACTGGGTGCCAGAAACCCCTGCAGAGGCTGGCGCAGCAACAGGGATGCACCCAGACCAAGCGACCCAAGACGACCCCTGTCGACCTCGCTCAACATCAAGCGACTGGGTCATCCTTGCCCCTCGCAACAGCACGCAAACAAAGGGCCAAAAGCAGTTCCCTGGCTCTGAGATACAGAGGGCATTCACCCGCCTCCACCTGTAGAGCCAGGACGGGGGTTGACGGCAGAGCACCTACTACTGTGCGGAGACAGTCATTAATTGACACCTGGATTCCCCCCAGCCCCCCCACACAGGCGAGGAATGGCAGGTGAAAATCCACACACGCCCTGACGTACGATCTGTAGATAGAGGTCACTACTGACCTTCTAGCAACAAGACCATTGGTCGTCAAGGACTTAAGGATCCGGAGACGGGACGACACAGCCTCCTTGACAGTGGCCACTTCCTTCTGCCAGGACAAGGTGGGGTCGAGATGCACGCCCAGATATCTAACACTATTTGATGCAACCACCAACGAATTACCAACCGTGATAGAACCCACAAGAGGAGGACCCTTAGAGAAGATCATCAAAACAGTCTTTGCCGTAGAGAGCACCATGCCCCTAGATTTTAACAGGTCTACACCTTTGGCAATGGTGGACTCTAGAACCTGCAACATGGTGCGTAAACTTCCACCCGCCACAATGACCGCGACATCATCTGCATACGCAACAACCCTAGCCGATGCGTTCAAATTCACCAAAACGGTATTCAGGACTACTGCAAACAAGATCGGACTGAGGCAACTCCCCTGAGGGAGGCCCCTGTCTGTAGACCGCGTCGCTGACCAATGCCCGTCTACCCTTGTTGCGTAGGTCCTCTCACCAAGCAAGGCCATAATGGCACGTGTAAGTTGCGGGCTCACACCCAGCTCATGAAGAGCAAAACCAACCCACTGAACGTCGACCATGTCGTATGCCGCTTTAATGTCGAGAAAGGCGCCGACAACAAATTCACCAACCGCCCATGCACTACGGATGTTGGACTCCAGGTAAAGGATAGCATCCTGCGCCCCACGCTTACTCCGGAAACCGAACTGCGCTGGAAAAGCCGACCAGAGGCCTCAAGTTCCCATTCAAGCCGCCTGACCAGCAGCCGTTCATAAACCTTCCGGACGCAGGACAAAAGGGCAATTGGACGATAACTCGTCACTGTCGACCGCGGCTTACCCCGACCCAGAACAGGCGTCAAAATAGAAAACATCCAAGATGGCGGTGGTGGACCGCCGCAGAAACGGCTTTGAAAAAAAGCTAGGAGATCTTCCTTCCCAGCCTTACACAGAGATGACAGATCCTTATAGGAAATGCGATCAATGCCAACAGCACTGGACGGGTTACATACCGCTAGAGAAGCCTCCAGCTCCAACATTGTCAGGGGTTCCAGATCATTTCCCTCATCACAAGCCACCAGTGAGGGTCTCGGGCCCCTGCCCAAGCTAAACACGTACGAAAAGTTGTCATTGACGGCATTTGCCATAGGCTAACCCCTCAAAACCATACCAGCACCATCTAACACCCACCCGATACTAGGCCGGGAATCTTGTGGACGGACAAGTTTCCAAACCTGGGCAATAGAGACCCCGTGAGACACCTTTTCACACAGACGCTTGCCGAAAAGAGCTTTCTCCCTGCGCAACAAAAACCGTGACTCCTCAGCAACACCGACGAAGGTGTACCAGCGTTCACCAGACGGATAACGACGAAAGCGTTGCCAGTAGCGCCGCCGATCGCAGACTGCCTTATCACACACACTGGTCCACCACACTGGCTTACTACGGCTATCTCCGCGGCACCCCGACTACCTTTCCTCCTGTAACTACCCCACTTCCTGACCCACTTACCAAATTCACCAGGATCAACAGCAGGGCCACGCGACTTCTTAAGAGCCTCAGGCCTCCCTTTGCCACACTGCCGCAGGGCCACCGGGAAGTGGTCGCTGCCCCTCAAGTCTTGCGAGACCTCAAAAGAGAAGCAGCAAGCAATTTCCGGGGAGCACAAGAACATATCCAGAACCGATTCCTGGATTACACCACCCCAACTTCTAAAAAAGGTCGGCGTACCGTTTTGAACAACCTCCAAGCCCAAAGCATCAACAGTACTCGCGATCACACTACCCCGACTGTCACATCGGGAACTACCCCAAGAGTAATGGTGCGCATTGAAGTCACCTCCCAACACCAGAGGTCTGGGAAGTGCTTTCACCCACCGCACCCACTCAAGCCGTGAGAGAGGCCCACGCAGATGAACAAAACCCAAGGTCAACCACATTCCTCTCCACCAAATCGCTAACACACATGCGTCCACATTTGGACAATAGGGTAGTTCCGGCAGTGAAAAGGGGACCGTATTCCGCAGAAACACTCTAATACCGGAGTTGCCTGGCCCTGAACTACCACTGAAACCCGGAATCAGAGGAGCTGCACCAACCGGAAGCCTGGTTTCAAGTAGACCTAGCACGTCAGTTGAGCTACATAAATTTTCAATTTCGCCCAGTTTGCTAGCTGCACCGTGTACATTCCATGAACATATAGTAAATTCTGTGAAGGAAGATACTGCTACACACCCACACAGACCCACTCAACAAACTCCACCCCCAACCCCCAACTCGCATACGTCTCCACACTCACACCCCCACACATCCACGCTCCCACACACCCACACTCCCACACCCTCATTCATTTGCAGTGCAGCATCTACAATTCGAGTACAGTAACAATTCCAGATTTGTAAAAAGACTAGGAAGGTGAACGCTCCTGAGAATCACTACATTCCATCTCACCCCCCAAGACACACAACTCAATGGCAGGAGGCTCCATCCCAATCGGCGAGATATCAGCATGACAACTGTCAGGAGGCATCCTTGCATTTACCACAGAGTTACCAACACTCACAACCCCTTCACCATCAATGCATTGATCCCAAGTACATGCCCCTTCACCTTCTGCAGGACATGCGCCAGTACCCATGCACACCCCTTGCTCCTCTTCGTGCACCTCTTCCACCTCTTGTACCTCCACATCAGCCTCTGCAACCGTTTCTAGGAGCTGGTACTTGTTCTTAACACTCACAGCCCAGTTTGCCCTATCTTCCCTCACCCGCCGCCTTTTCCTATTCTGGAAACTGAATTCCCCGCCCCCTTGATTACATACACTCAATACCTCATCTGTCCCATCCACCAAATTGCTCCCGAGCTCTTGCACCACTTCCTCACTACCACTCGATGCGCAAATGGGTGCACCACTGGGTGCACTAACCAGTATAGGTGCACCGCCAGGATCTACTGCAGTTCTATTCAATGCCGCTGTAAGTCCAGGCACCACAGTAACGACTGGCTTCACAACATTATTCCTGACCGAGGGTGCTCCCTCATTGCGAACTGAGACACTACAAGTAGCTCCACAAGGTGCATCAGTAGGTGCACCACACGACTTTGCAGCAGCACTAAACATCTGGTCTGTTGAGGTTGATGCAACCGGCACCGGCCCGTTCTCTGCGGGATCCTCGCGCCGACGCATAAGATTTAATGTGGTCACATGGGCTGCCACGTTCTGAGTATCTGTGACATTCCCGACAATAGGAGCTCGTGCAAAAACGCTTCACGTGTCCTCGAAAATGGCACCTTAGACATTTTGGTGGCCTATCAGGCACCACCAGGAGCGCTGGTGTACCACGCACAGTCACAACATCTGGCAGATCGTCCAACGTGACACTGTCTCGCAAACACAGCGTGGCTTGCCGCACACCCGAAAAACAGTGTGTAATCCCATCAATAGTACTACGTTCAAGTGCAAACGACTGCAGGGTGCCATAGTTAATGAGCGCGGCCCCAATATCCCGCTCCGTCACCTCATACGGCAACCAGTGAATCCGCATTCTCACAACTTGCACATGGAAATCGTGGACCGTAGCACGAAACCCGTTCACAGTAAAGTTCCTAACATTCTTCAATGTTCGTTTCGCAGCTGGCGTCCTAAGAACCACTTGATATGCATTATTCGCCCTTAAGGGGCAAAATGCTTCAACATCTCGTAAGTCAACATATTTTGCAATTGCATCTCTCAAATGTGGCAACACGTACGGACGCCCTTCTTGGGTAGCTAGCACAATAACCGAATTCATCATTTTAATGTTCGCTAGTCCACCACGGTACAACCTCTTCAGCCACTCTACATCACGAGTAGATTCTTCTAAATCTTTGTCTCCACTTACGTAATTATGGTCCAAACCAGGGTCAACAGCATTTTCCTCCATGTCGTCAGCCTTGGGAACAGCAATTGTCTCAATACCGTTGTCATTTATTGTTACGTTGGTTGCTGGTCGAGATAGAGGAACCTCATCCGTAGCACCGGGTTTACGCATATAAAATCCTTCAAACACGACTCCTCGCTGACCCACCACTCGGGCCCCATCCCTCAACACTGCCCGACGAGCTGCATTGTTCAGACTGACATTGTTCGCACATTGATTGTTAAGCCCAGCCTCTGCATCCAAGCCTAAACTACTTTCAACAACTTTCCCACCTGTAATTCCGTATAGTTTCAAGTCCACTTCTTCAATACCGACTTCCACAGCCAACTGCAGCACTTCCTCAAACTTTTGGTCCGTGACGAAACCCATATCTACCTCCCTTTGCCTCAAAACACCTCTTTCTTTTAGGTCAAGCAAGAAGCGCTTAACTTGTCGCGCCATCTTGACTGACGTGCACTCTGTTGTTGTGGTTTTGTTTCTTTTGTATCTAGACACACGCTAGTGTGTCGCGCCAAGTTAGGCAACAATCATCACAACAAACATCACATCAATTCAATTGTCTAGGTTGTAAACCATCGTAGCGCGGCGCCATAGCGTCAGTGTCTTTTATCTTTAAGCATAGTTGGGTACATTTCAGGTATTTGGGGAAAAATAATAATGAGGTACAAAAACTTAAATTGTGTTGAAATCAAGAGCAATGACCCACGTGACAAAAATTAACTCGTGTAGGGATGCTAGCTAAGCTGCTTTCAATGCAAAATCTGACCCTCAATAACGTTGAAAATGTGTTAACTAGCTAGCTAATTCGCTCATCCCCATGTTAAATCCTATAGGGTGATTATTCATCGAAACCGAGATAACGAAAAGGCTTCCAGCTATGAAATTTGACGAATGGCTGCAGTACGATACGAACTTCGTACCTTTTATGGTTTGGAGCCTAGGGGTATATCGAGGATGGGGCGGGATGGCGCGTAAGTACGAAAATATTGTTATAACCATTGTTAGTATTGTCGGCATCGTCTCTCATTGGACGGCCAAAGTTCGAACAATGACAACGTGTATACTGACGTGCGTGCCTAGACACACACTAGTGTAGCACGATAAATCTAAACAACGTTGTCAAAGAAATTGTATTCACGACCAATTCACGAAAAATTAACCAACTCTAAAACAAGCAAAATAAACAAAGCCAAAAACTGGTGAAAATGCTACGAAGTTGAGAGTGGTTTGGCCCTTCAAAGGAGTGATATCAACACACCAAAACTAACGAAATAAAACAAATTACAACAAAATTAAAACCAAACCAAAAACCTATAAAGAGGTGACCAAGTTGAGAATGGTTCGGCTTATAGGCAAAACGTAGTAGCAAATTGTTGAAAATCAATTTCTTTGTTGATATGCCACTTTATTACACATCTGCACGGTAGTGGAGTTGAGTTTAATTCGCAATTAAAAAAAAAGAGTGATATCATATCGAAAACCAAAACTGGTTCAAGAGGCCGCCAAGTTCGGAATGATATCAAAGGCCACTACAAAGGAGTGATATCAACACACCAAAACATTCCCCAACTTAATCGTACCGAAAAATACTTTGGACGTTAAATGAAAACTTGAACATTGCTACCGAAAGTAGCCATGTTTTAGCTTTCATTTAACCTTCGAACTATTAAGCGTTGCGATTAACTTGGCGAATGTTTTGGTGTGTTGATGTCACTCCTTTGAAGGGCCGAACCATTCGGAACTTGGCGACCCTTTTACCAGTTTTGGTTTTTGATATGATTGAATTATCTTTAATAATCTAAGAGGTCATTAAATATTTTTTTATTAGTATATTTTAGATTGTAACTACTGTCAATTCCTACCTGAAGAACCAACTTCGACAAGATTCGAAAAGAGGATGCACAGTGTGGACTTATAATACAACACCAATTATAGGACTGAATTGCAGTGATAACACATAAACAATGTAGATATGAGTAAGGTATATTTTTTTTATTGTGCGTGATCAAGATTGCAAAAAAAGGCTTTTGAAGTTTCTGCAATAAAACATCATGTAAACGGGACATTACTTAGGAAATTGCATCCGACCCAAGTGTTTCAAGCAAATGCAGGGGGGGGGTAATGAGAAGTCTAAGCGTGAATCTTAACTTTCTGTAAAACTGATTTTATAGCTATTATTGGTGATTTTCGTGTTTTCTTATCTTCTAGTGCTTATGACTTGGTTTTTGGGGAAAAATCTTGGCTTATCAGTGTTTTTACCGATTCAATTGTTACTCGAGCCAGTTATACATTTATACAAGGGATCGCTGCTCCAGAACTGGCAGCATTTCAGTGGTCTTTCACCATAGCATTTGCCACGTGTTGGAGGTGAGAGTGTTCATGTTAATGTTGAAGCATTGTGTCTTGTTTTACTACCTTCTAAACTGAACTTCGTTCTGAGTTACATCCTTGATAATTATGTCACTCAAGTTTATCATTTGGTTGTTTTTATTGATTCTGCAGTAAAGAAAATGTGTTAGTTTTTAACATCTTTTTAACATCCTCCTAAACACAATTACAGATGGTGTCAAAACAGTCGGCTCCGACAACGATTTCCAAACATGAACAAACCTTATAGCAGATAGTTTCGATAGTAGTGTGTCTCGTAATAGAAGTTATAGGTTTTTTAGGGGTGACTAAGGCCTAAGTAGCTGGACTAAGTTCATCAGTTTCATGTCCTCATGGCAGAAAGTTTATGCTGTGATATGGTCCATGTATGTTTTACAATCATATCAGAATCTTCTGCTGAATTCATCCGGAACGAGGACATTCCCAGTCTGTGCTGGTTTTGCTTTACCTGTTGGAGAGTGGCAACAGTTTATTTCACCGTAACTGGTTAGTCACTGAGGTTTTGCGAAGATATGAAATTCTTGAAACATTTGTATGCATCTTGGCAACTGGTGTAGGTTCGAACTTTTCTCATATCGACAATTTTCTTGACAAAATTTCCACTCAAGAAAATTGCCAGCGACAGGACCATGGTTGCCTCGATTGCCATCATTTAGCTTTCCATGAGCTACGTCATCGCATTTTTTGTCAACTCACTTCAAAATATAGTAGGTTACTGGTGATGGAGGTAATAACGGTGTGTATTTTATGAGATATCTACCAAATCTACGTACAAAAAGTGAACATGCCATCTAGCATACCTTTGTAAGGGAAAAACGTTGATGTAAACAAGTTGATGTAAACAAATCGGAGTTAAAACGGTGAATGGTTGTTCAACATTTACTATTCAAAAGAAAATTATAATTTTTTTTTAAAAGCTACTGTACACAAAATGACAAACTCTCTGAAGACACTCAAGTAGCAGCTCACTAAAGTAATTGCCATCCACTTGCTTCTTCAGCAAGTCAATCACCTAGCAGTCGTGTCATAACTCCAACACTCAAATTGGTCAACATTTTTGCAGGAGGCTAGCACCCTGATACACCACTAAAGAAAAACTAGTTCAGAAGTTAAATCTTTTTTTGGGTTTCGGTTGAGCGCGTCAAGCTGGAAACAAAACATCCTTCGTATTTTTTTTTGCATCACTTGAAGAGGAAATGGTCTACATAATGATTGCTTCTAAGATTTGGCCAGTTAAAGCCAAAGTAATGTATTTTCATTGGTTCCCGAAAAGGAGCTGTTTAGAAGAAGACATCGAAATCTAAGGCTTGCTGCAAACCGAACCAAACAGCTCAGACAAAACTTTTCTCTGAAGGAGTCTGTTGCGATCCGTTTAACATGGGTTTCAATGGGACAGCCGCACACTACCCAAACATGTCGTCAGACGACTTGAGGCGTTTTCCCCTTATCTGGCAAAGGTGCCAAACGTTTCGTCTTACGACAAAACACTATAAAACAACTGGATCTAAGCAAGTGTAACAGTGCTTTGACAAAGAAAGGTCTCACTCAGTGCAGCAACCATTTTGGAGTTTCGTATACAATTGAGTAAAAGTGCCATGAGCAAAACCAGTGGACATCCGGGAAGACAGTATGTTTTGTATTGAGGCGTTTTTGCGTAAGATATACATTAAATGCGGTGTGCGGTCAGTCGTAAGTTCCAAGTTTGACTGCTCAGAAGAAAATTGATAGTTAATTTGTCCCACAGCAGCCTAGTGATCAGGTAGAGTCTACTCTCCCAACCCAAGATAACGTTGCTCGGCCATAGTCTCTTACCTGTCCAGGTGTTCATGGGGCCAGTATTACCGTTCTATAAGATAACCTTTAAGAGACCTAGCATCCTTTAACCAAAGACAACATTTCTTGGACACATGATGATGACGGTACACTCAGTCTAAGTGTGTTGAATGTGAGTGTAGCCCAAGTGGTTACGATCGTGCTCTTCACGAGAAGGTGAATATCTCATGTCCTACTTTTTCAAAGGCAGTGAAACACGGGCATTGTCGGTACATAGCTAGGCTTACAAGGTACGAGGGAATACCCTTTGGAAGACAGCCAAACGAAGATTAGCATTAGGTAACATGTATCCGTATTGAACTGCAAATTTTAACCCATACTCAAACTAAACAAACGGTTTTTGACCAAATTAAGTTGAGGAAGGGGAACGCCTTCCATTGTATAAGTAACCTACACATTGGGTTGTGATTTCAAATATGAAAACATTTATGATGGAGACAGGTATTTGCCAGTACTTTACTTAGAATCAAAGCAGTCAATTTCAGGGGGGGGGGATTGAGGCTTACTGGCGCGTCGACAACTTGGTCATTAGCGCCAACCTCAGTCACAGTGCAGTGGTCCGGGTTGCCAGTGCACCACACATTACAGAGATGTTATTCAAACCCCTAATCTAAATCTTGTCATACATCTGTACCTCCTGCAAAAATTGAAAAACACCGGACAGGAGGACAGACTTATCGCCCAACTGTCGCGCAATGTCATGCGGAAGATGGAACCGACGACGAACACCATCAAGATGGCGACAATCAACAAGTAAGTGCCGGACCGCAGGCAGCACTAGTAGCATCTTGGGAGCAAATGTCCGAGTTGACGACAGACTTTGCTGTTTGGTACTGAGAATTGCACGACAATCGTCAAGAAAGAATGAACAGAAAAGTACACTGCTCCTTGCGAGAATCTATTGATAGCATTCACTGGAGTGTAAGTACAACTGCCAACTACAGGATGTCCCATATAAAAGGAACGTTTTTAGAACAATCTAGTTTCTAAAGTTTAATCACGATTAACAAATAGAATACATCCACTTAAAGGTAAGAATGTAGGATTTATTAGAGTATTCTTGTTTGATTACTTGCAATGAAGAACATGTTCAATATGGCTTCCCCTTTGGTTCATACATTCCCAAAGACGGATAACAACGTTATCAACGATACGAGTAAGAGTTTCTTCGGCTACGTTATTAATGGCTTCACAAATTTTGGTTTTCGGTTCATTTGGAGTTCTCCGGTTTAAGGTTGTAAACATGATGCTTAAGGAACTCCTATAATTGGCAGTCACATGAGTGTAGATCCTGCCTGAGTGCTGACCATTCAATTGCAGTTTGACGGAAAATTAAGCAATCATCAAAACCTTCATGAAGAACAGGTAATGTTTGATCAACACAGTGAGGCATAACACCATCTTGTTCAAACCACATGTCCTCCCTCTAAGTTGTACCCCTTATCAACGATTGCAGGGATAAATTTATTTCTGATCATGTTGCTATAATTGTCCGAATTCACATTCTCCACAAACTACGTTGGACCAATAATGTCTGAGGCGTTAATTGCACACTATGCAGTAACCTTTACTGGGTGAATTGGTGATTCAGTGAATGCTTTTGATTTGTGATACCCAAAATTTTCATGTTCTGTTTGTTCGCATATGCATTAAGATGGAAATGTTCCTCGTCAGATGAAAAAAAAAATTCGGAGATGAAGATTGGGTCTTCATCAATCCTCGCCTGCATGAAGTTAACGAAATGAAACATTGAATTCTTGTCACCATGCTTCTGCTCTTCCAGCATTGGTATTCTGCATGGGAACACTACGCAAAAAACGGTGAACACTTGTCTTTTTCAATACAGTTTCACATTTTTCTATGTTTTTCGCTGAACTTGCCGTTTGGCACATTCATGATTTTCTTTTGCGCACTTAACAGTTGCCTCAAATTTTCTAACATGTAATGAAACTGTCCATCTGGATGGCCTATCTTAAATGAAGTTTATAATGCATTTTAAATGCTCTCTGTTTTGCGGTTGTAGATTTCAACTCGTGAAACCATTTAACAATCGCCACACTCTGTTCCGTTGAATAGTGTGGGGGGGATTGAGGCTTACTGGCGCGTCGACTGCTTGGTCATTAGCGCCAACCTCAGTCACAGTGCAGTGGTCTGGGTTGCCACTGCACCACACATTACAGAGATATTATTCAAACCCCCCAATTTAAATCTCGTCATACATCTGTACATCTGTACATCTGTTGAATAGTGGCCCCGCCATTGAGGCAAATCTGATAATGTTAACGCGAAGATAGAGGCTCAAAGTGCAGTAATCGGAGCGTTGTAAAAAACGAAACTGGGAGTACCTCAAATCCAAAATTATTACCTTTAAGTGGATACATCACTTTTGTTAATCGTGACTAAACTGTAGAAACTAGATTGTTTTAAAAACGTTCCTTTTAAATGGAACATACTGTACATATTAAATCTACAATGTAAAAAAAGTCAGAATAGTGGGTCCCTTGGCTGACTGGATATTTCTCTGGCTCCGGAATCGACGCATAGCTGTGATTTTGGTGGGACAACAATCTGTTTGGTACCCCTTACTGAGCGGATTGCCTCAGAGGTCGGTATTGCACCTGTGCTGTTCTCTATTTTCTTTGTGGATTTTTGTGAAGCTCAGGAAAGTCTGCATGTTAAATTTGCAGATGATACTGAAGTGGCAACAGTTACTGACACGTTTGCAGACCTGAGCGTAATCAGGATGCCATTGAGAATGCACTGGTATGGATTAAATTATAGCAACTTCCAATTAACAAAACAAAGGTCACAGTCCTTCCTGTGGGTAGGGAGAATTCTCTTTGCCCTTACTTTTTGGAAGATATCCAGATTCAGCTGTCACGACTATGCGTGACCTTGGTGTTGTTATTGACCTGGACTTTAACTTTTCTAAGCATGCCGAAACAATTGTTGGTAAGGCTATGACCATATCCCACATGAATTTCCGTACTTTTTCTTCTAGGGAACCCACTGTTTTAGTACGTTTATTTAAATCATTGACCTATTTTGGAGAACGGTATTCCTTTTTTTTTGATGTACTTCTCAAAAAGCATAATATTGCTATTGAAAATATTCAATGTCGGTTCACACAAAAAATTAAACTCTTGTATCACTTAAGCTATGGTGCGAGCCGTTGAATGCTTTTTCTTAAGTCCTTAAAGTGGCGTCGACTACGTGGTTGTTTGATTTATATGTACAAAATTATTCGGGGATTTTTACCTCAAGTCGACAATTGTTTTTTGCACGGCATCCTGTCTCTTCTTCTACTAGGGGTCATAAGTTTAAGTTCCAAGTAAGCTCTCCGCATTATGATGCCACCGGGCACTCATTTGCTCATCCCTGCATTTCATATTAAAACAGTTTGGCCCAAGACGTGGTGGCTTCGTCTTCTGTGAATATATTTAAAAATAATCATGAAAAAATGTTATTGACGATCTGAAATTTGGATATGTATAATTGGATTTCTGGATTTTTATAGAAGTTTTCTTTCTTGAATTGGGTCATATTAATATTTATTTTTAAGATTGTCTGTAGTACAATAATAGATGTGGTTTTGCATCTTTACGTTGTTTGGAGAAGAATACAAAATATGACCCTTTTCGTCCTGGTGCTTAAGCATGTTGCTTATCTTTTAAAAAGAGAATATTTATCGTCACCATATTTCTATAATGACGACAAATGTTATTATTAAATTATATCCCTGAGTGCTGCCAGGACCTGTCAAACAACCTGCAAGCCATGCCAAAATCTGTTCATTAAACCCATTTAACAAACACCTTTCCCACCATCCCACTATTCCCCTTCATGGGTCACGTTGATTTTGAACGTTTAATTTTAGCTATAGACGTGCATGACGGATTACACGTTCAACTTGACATATTTACTGTATTAAGAAATTCACCCATCTCTTTTCAATGATATTAAAAATCCCTGTATTACACGAAAGTAAACCAGTTAGCAATTACATTTGTGTATGCATCTAAGAAGCCGCTGTGCTGGATCGAAGTTATGCTGTCGAATTTTTTATTCTCAATGTATTTGTGACATGTTAAGAGCAGTAGCAAACCACGTGAGTTCATCAAACGCTGGTTGACATAAATTCACTTCTTCATTTTTTTAAATTCATGTTTTAATCCCAACGTAGGACACACAAAAACAAAAATTCTTTCACACAATGAAATATGTTTTCGAGTCTGTCATACTAGAAATGCTATGCCAAAATAGAAACAATTGTACAATTAATGTTCAAATGAACAGAGCCTCAAAGTAATAGGTTGCAGAGAATCATAAAGTCCAGTTTTCCTGATGAACTGGACGTAGCGTGTAGGAAGAAATACACAATGATTACATGTTATTACATGGTAAAAAAAATATTCTGATTTTACGTCACCATTAAATGCTTGTGTTACCTCATAACATGATTAGGAATAATTGGTATAAAGAACTGGCTTTATGCATTTTATTGAGAGCAGTGCATATGATAGATACAAGCATTAAATGCCTTATTTTATATTTTTCCTGTGGTATCACTGATCGAAAATGCCACTTTGATTAATTGCCATCCAGATTACACGTTGTGAGTTTTGTTCAACTTTGTTAATGCTAAGTTTTAGTTGCATTAAAAAACACCTTCGTCAAAGGTCTTATTCATGCATCGTGTACAAGTGACAGGTGGGTATAACTGGAAAGTAGCAAAAGTTTTGTTGTCAAAATGAAGTAGTGACTGGCCAAAGGAAAAAGAAATTGGCAGTGAAGAAATAATATTACCTATCTAGCTTCACATTTCAGAGGACATTCCTGTAACTTCGTTTTTCTCAGAATATTCCAAAAGAGAATTGTAAAATGGAAACAAGTTAGGTATTTTACAGACACCCCTACAGGCTTTGGTTGGCCTTCCTTGCGTCATGACTTGAATTGCTGTACTGCATTGCGTTGAGGCCCATTTCAGGTAAGTGAGTGAAGGGAAGGAATGTAGGTAATTGGATTCAGGTCAAGAGTAATCTATGCATAAACGTTCTGTAAAGCTATACCGGTAGTAAATGCTATGGAGCCAAAATGTTCTAGTGGTATAGAAAGGAAATTACGAACAAAAATAAGTAATAAAGTATTTTCATAAACATTTCGTTGAAACTGGCAAAATTAGCAAGAAATGTTGGCCAAAGTAAGAAAGCTACGCATTTTCTGCCTTAGGGAAACTCGCACAATGGAAACCATCCCGTCAGATTTAGCACCTCTACGATGCGATCGGCTGCATGCTCACCAAGGTGATGATCCAAATCCTTCAGAAAATATTTGTGGAAATCCGTGCCTGAATAACTGGAAAAACAGTTCCACCCTTAAAGAACTTAAGCAGTTTACAGTTGCCAAAACGGGTTCTCATCTTGGGCACCTGCTCCCACTGCCACCTCTGCCGCCAGCAATTACGGTTGTTGCGCTTAGACTTGATTACACATCTGCTGTTTGAGACCCATATACTACTTATTTAATGGAGCTGCAGTGGAGAGGGTACAGAGGTGTGTTACTAGACTTATGAAAAAACTTTTGGTAAGAGTTTTGTGTTTCAGCTATAAGGAAAGAGAACTTGGTTTAATACACCTGCAGACGAGAAGAACACAGGCTTCGCCAATTTTTAAAATTTTTAAACTATTGTGGAGAGTGATCCTTTTGTGCAGCGGTAATTTTTTTGGAAGGCATGATCGTTCTAAGAAGGTGGTGCTTCCACTTGCATATATTATGGTAGGTTTTCGTTTTCTGCTGAGAAGGCCTTAACTGTAATGGGTTGAAAGAGGATGTAGTTTGCGCTGAACACCTGGAAGTTTCAAGAAAAAAACTGAGATAGAAGAAAGGTGAGAAGTTGCTGTCGACATTAACTGCCTTTTTTTCTGTTCACTTCATAATGTTATTGCAGCTGACAATTTTTCTTTTGTAAATGTGTAGAATTTGTTTGAGATGTATGTAATAAGTGTATGCCTAACTACATATTTTTAATGAATAAAAAGTTTGCAAAGGAAACGTACGTTAGTAGCTTGTGACTACAATACTTTTGTTTATGTTGCGTAGCCAACACCAACGTTTCCCATTCCAACAGGTGAGGTGTGCCTCACTTGAAAGGCGTGGACAAATTGTAGGGGAGGCACAAACCGCTGCCGGCGTTATAGTGTAAAGATTAGTGGTGAACTTTCCTTTTTTTTATTTTAAATAAGCCTAGCAAAGTTCTCGCCAGTGACAGATGTAGACCTGCTGTCAACCGTTTTTAAAAATTATTACAAGATTTTCAAGTCTTACCAGTATCATTCATTTTATTTAAAAAAATACATAGAATGGGGGGGAGCATTGTGTGTTAGTCCGATGGAGAGTAATACTGTTGAAAAGTTCCGATGGCGAGGAATGCTGCAGAAAAGGTTTGGAACCACTGGCCTACACTGTGCACTTTTTGAAGATAGGCAAAAACTTGTATAAAAAATTTCAGTAAATAGGGTACGGAATTGTGTACAATGGTGCATAGCAGACATGTTCAAAATGTATTTTATTTCAGAAAATGCTGTCACAATACTTCTGCTTCGTCTTGTACAGGCAACAGAGGTGTATAATGTTAAATTACGGGTTCAGATAATTCTAAATATCAGTTACCGCCAATTATGACAGCTATCATTGTAAGCAGATTGCTATTATATCTTTTTGCATCCTCAGACGATTTTTTGACTAAGTCCCTTCTGTTGAAAGTCGCGGGATTCGATCCGATATTCATTCGCCTAGCATCGGAATACTTTAACCATTCTGCTGTGCTTGCTCACATTGCTATTGGCTCCAGGGGACTCTCACAATATTAGTGGTGCACGTTGGGACTTGTTTATATTTCCGACTGCTTGGTGGCATGCTCTAAGAGTCGTCCGTTGATGCGAAAGAGATCTATATTGTAAGGAATTGATGATATCAACAACAAATAAGTGCTATTGAAGGTATAGTTATAAATTACAACAAGCATAGTGATGAACCGAACTAATCAAAACCAATACTTAGAAGTATTATCCATTAGAAAAATGAATACACATTGATACAATAGATATTTTATTTTTTCCTTTTCGAACGTACCAAGAGAATACCATACACTCGCATTCTACACCACGGCCATAGGAAACGGTACGACCTTTCCGGCCATGACCACACCAACTTTCCAAAATAAATACATTTATCATTGTTCTGAAGTGTCGCCTCACGAAAGCACAAGTTCATTTTCTGTGTGTTCACCACGTAGCAATTACGTATACTTAAGATTGCGTTCGAAACGCACCCTGCCGAAGCTAGATAACACATACCAGAAATTGGTTTAGCTTCCGGAATTCGGACTCCAATAGAAGATATTACAGCCCACCTAATCCACCCTAGCTTACTGGTTTGGTGGATACCTCATCCACCTCACCCACCCTAGTTTGCTGATTTGGTGGATACGTCATCCACCTCATCCACCCTAGCTTCCTGGTTTGGGGTCTTTCTTATACGCAGTTTAAAAAATCCGAAACTTTTGGCAACCACACATTCACTCTTTTTTTAGGTTTGCATAAACGTTGTTGACATAAAAGCTGCTTCGTAAACAGCAACAAACAAATTACAATACTTTAAACATCGTGTATAATATAACATGGTTAAAAGG
The DNA here is from genome assembly GCA_023313725.1 of Lithobius niger. Classification (NCBI taxonomy): domain Eukaryota; kingdom Metazoa; phylum Arthropoda; class Chilopoda; order Lithobiomorpha; family Lithobiidae; genus Lithobius; species Lithobius niger. The sequence goes on along the minus strand of JAHWFP010234582.1, from coordinate 21,902 downwards.
ACCAGGCTAACCTGCATTGCAACAACCTAATAATAATATTATTGCAATTTGTCAGTAAGTTTTACAGCCATTAAAACATTTAAGTTCACATATAATGTCCTAAGGGTTTAAATGGACTGTTAAGGGAATTTTAAACAAGTCAAATGAAATGCGATGTGAGTAGTAGCCCAGTGTAGGTTGCAACTGTTTTAAAAATGGTTAATGAAACATTATCTTCATGTACAGAGGTATTTAAAGTATTATATCGTTGATGTAAAGTCTTAACACTGTAACTAAAAAAATGTTGATTTTGAGTTACCAGCACTTGTCTGTTTGATGCATGGTGGCGCCCTCAGACAACGAGTAAATGCTTGTTATTCTGAATTAATAATTTTGTGTTACATTGACGATATGGCGATACGGCAGTTTCGATATAGCACTAAAGTAGGGTAACAAAACTTAAGACGAACAAGCATAACTATTTTTGGCACACTCAATCCTAGCTGAAGGTCACTTAACAAACAAATCAAGTGGTTTTTTTTGGTTGCGAATTTGGGAATACAGTTTAATATTTCAACGCTTTCTACCATTTAGTTTATTGGAAATTTCACCAGGTGAGTTTTAGCCGACAAACAGATTCAATACATTGCGTACACGACCAGCCAAATGCATTTGGAAAGAAAATAGCAATATTGGCTGAAATAATCGTACATGAAAAATCGTACAGGAGAAAAATAGTCCCACTCCATGAGGTGTCAACGATCCGAAATTGCTCATCTGTTTGTGGTCCGATTAGGAGTTTTCAGTTTAGTGCATCTCGTGAGTGCTGGAAATTTTGAACTATAAATGTGCCAAGAACACTTTGTAGCAATTGGCATGGTTAAAAATGCACCGTGATTGCTGTCAACGTCAACCGAAACTTATGTTTACTTTCGTTTGGTGGAGGCGGCCATGTTGAAATTTTATATTGCCTAATACAAATTTTGATGCTGAGTCCGGATTTTTTTTTATTTTTAAATTTTTTTAAATGTTTAATTTTTTTTTAAATTTTTAATTGTAATTTTCTACATTTTATATATGACAATATGGAAAGATTCTTGCTTCCCTACTCAATTTGCAGCAGGGGTAGGCAGGGGAGGTTCGAACCCAGTCCAAATTTTGTTTTAAATAGACGAAAAACTATGTATTTTGATACCATGCAAACTCCGATGTCGTCTGACGAGAGGAGTCGTAGCACACCTTTGTCTGCTAAATCTGGTGCAGGCGGACCAGGGGACACCATGAACATTTCATCGCTCCACGACCTTTCTTCCAAGTTACTAAACAAATTACAGGACTTTAGTCTAGAAAAGGACCTTGACCTTGCAGAGCTAAATGTTAAAGTAGACACAACTGCACAGCTTATACGAATTCCTTAGAAGAAAAATTTGCTGTTTTCAAGTCCAGCTTTGAGAACTGGACGTGTAATTTTTTTGCCAAACAAAAGCAAATCTTGGATGACTATGTCGACGATCTGGTGCAAAAGCTTGGTGAAAAACTGGAGGTGAAGGCTGATAACATCCTGAAGTCATTAAACGTAAACTTGCTTGAGCGTGATCCCTTGGAGCAAGACGCTGCCAGTAGCTCGGGTGAGGTAGCCAAATTGTGTGTTAAACTAAATCTAACAGGTGAAAGAAAGCTAACCATTGTATCAGCCCATGTGGACCAGGATGAAGCACCTGCTGTGCGTGAGGAAACCCCTGCAATTCTGGCCAATCATGAAATGGTTAAAAATATAACATTCATGCGTGGTGCCCACCGGCACAAACGAAGAAAACCATCGACACCTAAACCTCCTAACCATCAAGAGGACAATTTTGATCCGATACCAAATGTTTCGACCCTTTGCAATTCCAAAAACTGTGAAAAAGATTTAAACTATGCATGCAAGTCACAATCCAGTCTAACTGTTGGAAATGATAGTGCCAACTGTAAACAAAGTAGTGCAAGTCAGGTGCAGTATTGGTTGGAAAAATCAACTATTATTGGTGACTCTAACGTCCGTAACTTAAGGGGCAGCTGCCACTCATATTCACAAACATGGACGTTCCCAGGGATGAAAGTGGAGGAGCTACAGATTTAATTACCAGAGCTCTTGAAGGCAAGTGATCGTAGCGGATCATTCGTCATATGTGCTGGGACAAATAATGTAGGGACCCTACCACCAAACCGTATTGCTATGATCCTAGCAGATTTTTCTTCATCCCTCAAGCGTGCTTGCCCCAAATCTCGTATTACCCTAATAGGACTGTTCCCAAGACTAAGGAGAGAAAATCGTGAAATTGACCTCCAAGTGATGCATACAAATTGTCTTATTAGGAAAATGTGTGTTGAGCAAAACATTTCCTTCCTATCCATGGACAGCGAAATTATTCAAGACCAAACTCTCCTAGCCAGAGACAAGATACATCTCACATCGCGTGGAAAGTCAGTGCTACAACAGAAGCTTGCCTTGTTACATGTTCCATCGGAAAACGGGGTGATGTAATTGGGAAACCACCCAGCGTTGAACCAGATTCTTTAATTACCTGCAGCACGTCTCTGCAGACATTGTCCTGTGCCATGTTCAATGCACGAAGTGTTATTCGCAATATTGGTTGTTTTCATGACTTGGTCGAGGTCGAATGTTTTGATTTTATTTTTGTTGTAGAGTCATGGCTTCATTCTGATTTTACTGACGCTATGGTTGCCGACCTAAAAAAGTATGTGGTTGTGAGACGTGATCGTGGTAGTCGTGGTGGGGGATTATTAATTCTGCACCGGGTGGAGATAGCTGCTGCGTTGGTGGATGTGTCAGCACAGGTCGAGGGGGTGGTTTTAGCGATACCAAATTTTAATATTAGTTATACTCTCTGTTATCTTCCTGATAGCAGATCTGAGGATGCGGTCATAAATATGTGCCACTTCATGGCCGATTCCCTGAATGAGGGTCATTCCAATGTGCTGCTGGGAGATTTTAATCTCTCCACTGTAGATTGGCATCTAAATCGTGCTATTGACCCTCATCACCGCCTTTTCCTTGAGTTGCTTGCACCACTTGGTATTTCCCAGCAGGTTGACAAACCTACTCGCGGATTAAATATACTTGATCTGATTTTCACGGATGATGATCGTCTCCTCTTTGATCTGAGGGTTGGGCCTCACTTTGGTAATAGTGACCATTGTGTGGTGACTTTTAAACTAAACCTTGCACAGTGTGGAAGCTGCTCACACGACCCAAGAAAGGTGGACCAGGCGGCTCACCATAAGCTTGACTTTCGTGCACTTAAATCTTCATTGGAAGGGTTAAATTGGGACGCCCTTATTTTTTCTGTGCATCCACAAATACAAGATGCGTGGAATTGTTTTTCAGATATTCTGACCAGCCACATTAATTGTTGCAAAACACTTACTCCTAATATCGACGTACGAGGTAACAATCGCCAACCGAAGTCCCTCAGTAAAATGAAACGTCAAAAACTCAAACTGTGGAAGCGTTACAAGGATAACCGCAATGAATTAACACTATTGGCCTACAACACTGCTAGGAAAGTGTACTCCAAATCAGTCGAAGCATGGAACGTTTTACGGGAGGAGAAGGTTATCCGGGGCGGCAACATCTCGACCCTTTTTAAATTCTACCGCCAGAAAACCAAGTCGTCGCGCTCCTTACCGCCTTTTAGGTCCTCAGCTGGACTCTTGGTGGACAACCTCTCGAAGGCTGAGGCATTAAGTGCTATTTTTGCATCAAATTCTATTATGGACGATGGGAATCAAAATCTACCCTTACCCCAGAACTTCATCCTTAGTCAAAATTGTAGCGTAGTGAACTTTGACAGGGTAGGTGTATTTTCTACATTGCATAAACTTAAACCAAGTTTGTCGTGCAGACCTGACGGTTTTACTGCTTTTTTGTTCAAGCAGATATCTGCTGAAATTTGTTATCCACTCTCTAAACTTTTTAACTTGTCTTTTGAACAGGGTGATCTCCCGGAGATCTGGAAATGTGCCTATGTTGTCCCTATATTTAAAAAAGGCTCGCCCTCTGACCCCCTTAATTATAGGCGGATAGCCCTCAAATACGTAATTTGCAAAGTTATGGAGGCTATATTAGGGACTCACTTATGCAATATCTAGAAGTGTTTTCCATTTTGCGACCCGACCAATTTGGGTTTCGCTCATGTAGATCGGCATCTAACCAACTGCTTTGTATTCTAGACAGGTGGACAAGCGCGTTGGATGTTGAGCACAGAGCGATGTTATGTATTTTGATTTTAAGAAGGCATTCGAGTTTTTTGAGAAATCGTTCCCAGCAAGTAACCATTGAGTGTACGCTTTCTACTAAGGTCGGGGCACCGTGTGGAGTCCCACAGGGCTCGGTGCTTGGGCCTCTTCTGTTTTTTATATATGTAAATGATTTGACCTTGACCTTTTCATCACCATATGGAATTAAATTTGCGGATGACATAAAAATTGGGACTGAATTGTTGGCAACCGGACCCTCACTTGCACTCGGGGAGGAGATTGAAAATGTCCTTCTTTGGTCCAAAAATTGGCAGTTACCGTTATCTAACTTGAAATGCCAATCCTTCCATATTGGACCCGACTCCCCTGACTATCGTTATCTACTTGGGGGCGAAACTCTCCCAGTGGTCGAGGAAATCCGTGACCTCTGTATCTGGTTTTCATCAGACTTGAAAGTGTCCTTACACTGTTCGAAGGTGAGCGCCATGGCATTCCGCCGTTTGGCTGTGGTTAACCGTTGCTTCACCTCGGGAAATCTCACGACTAAGGTATGGGCATTCAAAGTTTTCGTCCACCCAATTCTTGAGTACGCCACACCGGTTTGGTCGCCTTACTTGGTAAAAGACATCGACCTAATCGAGTCGGTACAGAGGAGATTCACCAAACGCCTCCCTGAACTGTTGGAACTTCGTCGACTGAGATTTGACCTTATTTTAACGTATAAAATACTACATAACCTTATTTCTGTCGATTTACCCCTCTTTGACCTTGCCCCTTGTTTTCATAATACCCGGGGTCATCCTTGGAAGCTTGCGGTCCAGGGGTCTCGGCTTGACTGCAGAAAAAATTTCTTTGCAGTCCGGGTTGTCCCAGTTTGGAATGCCCTTCGTTCAAGGATAGTATGCATGAACTCGGAGGGAGGCTTCCGCAGGGAGCTACTTACTGAAAACCTAAACCCTTTTATCAAGAGAGCTTGTTAGTTTCCCAACCACGAAAAAACGGTCAGTATTAGCGCTCACAACCCGATCGGTACCTGCAACTAACTATGTTTTTTATTTCTTTTGTATTTTTAGCTTATATTGGATGATTTTTTTAATTTACATATATATTTTTTAATCTTTTATTCATTATGTTTGACAACTGGCCATCTCCCCTCCCGTACCTGTCCTACACTTCTGGCGATGCCATCGGGGACCTTTGTGTCCCTGGCAGGTCTAACCTTGGTGGCAAGGCAGTTGTGACCCTACCCTACCCTGCCCTAGCCTCCACTTTTCCACCCTTTTGGCCATGCTATTTTAAAAACTATTTTTTAAACTTGTTTTATTTTTATCTCATTCATTTGCTTTTAATTTCTGCTTTTGAAAAATCCTCCTACCTTTTACCAGCATATAGTCAATGCTCTCCTCTTTTAGGCTGGCAATCAGCGACCTCCTGGGTCCTTGCTAGTCCTGTTGCTCCAGCAACAAATTACTTATTATTATTATTATTATTAATATTATGTCACTAACTAGTTACGTTTTGCGTAGTAGTATTTCGCATTGCGTTTGGAGGATCAAAGGACGAAACTACATCCAGACAATGAGGTAAGTTAAATGGTAGCCAGGATCTGCAAAAATTATGAAAATTAAAATTAGCACAGTAGCATTAAATTAACCATATTATGGAATGAGCATATAATAATGTATCACCGAATTAGAGGGAAAAGTTCAAGCACATAAAAATTAATACTCTCATTATAAATATTATTCTTCTGTTTTGCTAATGTGCCTTGGTTTAGCATACGTGAAACTAATTCTGACCTTAGGTGTTTGGATTTTTAGTGTAATTAGGAATTTAACAAAGACATGCCATTAGTATCACAGAATTAGTCCAGTTCACCCTACATGATGACAATGGCGTACATAGCTATTATTTGGAATACTACATGAAGGTATATTAACCTTAACCTTTGCTTATCGTCTGTACGGCTAACGGAACCTCATGGGATAATGGAAAGACTTAATAAAGAAAAGCATAGTTCCAGTGCCCACTATCAGCTATGTGATGGGTAACTGGGTATGCCGAGCAAATCAAATAACAACAGCTCAATTATCAGCACCACCGTCTCGAAACCAAGTGAATGCTGGTTCGAATCCCACCACCTAGCGACGAAAATAATTTGTTAAGTCAAACTGTAGACTATTATTAGTCATGTTCCCCGAAGCCCAATGATATTTTGAAAGCATCTGAATAGGGCTATCAGCAGATAGCAACCTTAAATATTGTAAATGTTTAACGGTTTATTCTTTGCAAATAAAGGCAATGTCACTGGATTGGTGAGTTTACCCTACCGATACCAGCCTACAGCTGAAGACAACTTAATAATGCAGATGGAAGACTTTCATCATAATGACTTTAGAGTTACAGAGATTCATTTTGGCATTATGACTGCGTAACTTTGTAAAAGGAAGAACGAGTACCGCTTTGACTAGAAATTGAACACATGGAGAATCCTTCCAGATTACAAAGATGAAGAATTCCAGTGCTTTCTTTTCTACATTGCACGAAAGCATTGCACGAAAGCTTTGCACGAAAGATAACATGCAGACATTGTCAATTTAGATTCCACCGTGTAACCTACCAGGTTATCGCTCATGGCCTACTAACTCGCATCGAGGAAAATAAACGAACGGTTTGAATTTGTTGTTATCCAGCAGTTTACCAAATCACTTACTTTGTTAGCCTCTTTAAATTGAGACCAAACTTGAACCATTGTGTAAACTTGATCAAGCATCAGAGCTTCTTAGAGCAATAATTTAACGGATTCACTAACTCAGCTATCACAACCTGAGACTTTCGTAAAATTAAGTTTAAACTAGTTGCGCTCGGTAGTATAAAAAGTTGCCAAGTTCATTGAATTCCGTCATGCGTTAGTAATAATTTTTATATTTGACAGATTCTCAGTCGAAACCATCGTGCCAGAAGGAGCGAAGAAGAATTTTGCTAGGTAATTCCATTCAGAAATTACTACGATATTTACATGTCGTACTTGTCTCATCGAAAATGCTTAGACGGCTGAGTCATACTCAAACCCGGGACCCAAGGCATGTCAGATAGACGTGCTAACCATCAGGTCAAGTTACCCCACAGAGTTTCAATATTGACCACTATGTTCTTTTGCTGTTTCTCGCGCCAAATACAGTGCAGGAAACTGCATGAAATGAAAATTATATAAAAACCCAAAACTGGTAAAAGGGGCTGCCAAGTTCCGAATGGTTCGGCCGTTCAAAGGAGTGATATAAACACACCAAAACATTCGCCAAGTTAATTGCACCGCTTAATAATTCGAAGATTAAATGAAAACTAGAACATTGATACTTTCGGTAGCAATGTTCAAGTTTTCATTTAACGTCCAAAGTATTATTCGGTGTGATAAGTTGGCGAATGTTTTGTGTGTTGGAATCACTCCTTTGAATGGCCAAACCATTCGGAACTTGGCGACCCCTTTTACCAGTTTTGTTTTTTGATATGATATCGCTCTTTTGAAGGGCCGAACCACTCTCAACTTGGTGGCCTCTTTACCAGGTTTTGACCTTGTTTGTTTTGCTTTGTTTTTGCAGTTGATTTATTTTTCGTGAATTGGACGTTAATACAATTTCTTTGCAACATTGTTTAGTTTTATCGTGATACACTAGTGTATGTCTAGGCACGCACGTCAGTATACATGTTCTCATTGCCCGAACTTTGGCCGTCCAATGAGAGACGATACCGATAACACTAACAATGGTTATAACAACATTTTCGTACTCCCACGCCATCCCTTTATGCCCCAGGCTCCAAACCATGAAAGGTACACAGTTCGTATTGTATTGCACCCATTCGTCCAATTTCATAGCTGGAAGCCTTCCCTTTATCTCGGTAGCGATGAATAATCACCCTATGGGATTTAACATATGGATGAGCGGACTAGCTAGCTAGTAGCAGATTTTCAACGTTATTGAGGGTCAGCTTTTGCATTGAAAGCAGCATAGCTGGCATTCCTACACGAGTTGCCTTTTGTCAGGTGAGTCATTGCTCTCAATTTCAACACAATTTAAGCTTTTGTACCGCATTATTATTTTCCCCCAAGTACCTGAAATGTGCCTACCTATGATTCAGGCGTCGCGCTACAATGGTTTACAATCTCTACAATTGAATTGATTTGATGTTTGTTGTGATGTTTGTTGTCTAACTTGGGGCATCATATTTTTACCACCATGAGTATTATCTAGAAGCGAGCTAGTGCTTCTCCCAACAAGTTCACATTGTTAGCTTTCTATGAAGTCTAATTGTTGGAGTCTGATTGTTATTGTTATTGTTCAAATTAAGACATTATCAGTGTTTGGGCGAAGGCTAGCTACTGCTTCTCTTGCCGAAGATATGAAACAGGAACTTATGGTATTAAATACTAAATATTATTGTGACAGGAAGCCTTGGAAATTGTACAGATCGACGGGGTTTACCGAGTAGAAAACAAAAAATTCTGTTTTATAGATCTACATAAAGGATTTGTATACGAAAAAGTTATCTCAACATTGTTGATTTCATGCTCGCTACTACTACAAGTACTTATTACTACCTAATTCCACTCAGATAAATAAATTCTGCGACAGATAGTCATGAAATTTGATATTCAGTTCATGTTTGACTCCAATAGGTGTCTTTTATCGTTTGATATTTGGCAAGATTTTAACTAAAAAGATTGTAATCATTTGTAATGCTATTTTCGTGAACGTTGGGAACACGCCATCTGTTATCAAAATAATTATCTTTTCCTTTCCTGAATATTAATTGAGGCCTTAACCACCTGTTGTACGCCCCAATGCAAAACATACTACAGAAACCACACTCAACTACACTCAACTTACACAATTGCCTCGAACCCAACGCACAACTCACACCCACCAGTCCACTCGCACGAAGGGTTTCCACTGATGCACTTGAAATCTCGATGGGTCTATGGGACAGATCACCACTCAATAACACCCAGCTCACACAACAGAACTACTTCACTGATGCGCCTACCTTTTCTCTCCCATCTAGGGAAAGTTCCGATGGGCAAATAAACAGAATCATCGCCACACAACCCACAGCACCGCAGCACGACTCAAACACACACCGTCTCTGGAACAGGAACAGGGCACTACAACACCGCACCACCCAACTCAAATACACTCATCCTCTCTCCCATCTAGGGAAAGTTCCGATGGCCGATGGGCTTGCCGTCTCTGGAACAGGAACAGGGCACTACAACACCGCACCACCCAACTCAAATACACCCATCCTCTCTCCCATCTAGGGAAAGTTCCGATGGGCGATGGGCTTGCCGCACAGATCACACCACCCACAAAGAGGCAGGGGTTACACTCAGCATAGCAGGCAGCAGTCGCCCGTAACCTGGAAACCGGGCTCGGGCTCTGAGAGTGAGACAAGATATCCGTATACCGGGGAAGAAATTGTAACCATGGGGTGAGACGCCGCCTTTCTCTCGCAAATTTTCGACAGAAGAGAAGAACATGCTCCGGCGTCTGTTCCACCAAGCAATCAAGACAGAGCGGGGACCCAATCCACCCATACCTAAATCTATGCGCACCCAGAAGTGCGAACCCCGTGCATAACCTAGTCAGAACTTTTGCATCCGCAAAACTGAGTTTATCCAGATTTGATCTTTCAGTGCGACTCGGATGAATCACATAGTATTCCCTACCAACAGCTGCAGAGTCCCACATCCTCTGCCACGACAACGTCATCCAGTGCCGGACTGCAAACCGGCGCATGCGAACAGATAACGCAGATTTCGCAGCAACCACCACTGCTAGCTTCCCGTGCTAACCCGTCTGCCACTTCAATACCGTGATTACCATCATGACCACGAACCCACTTGAAGGCCACTACAGCCATCCTGGATGCCACCCAGAATTTCCACGATATCGTGTACACAAGAGGCTCCCCCATTTCCATCCTCTCTCACGCCTTCCGGAGCATCTTTAAGCTTGACAGCGAGTCAGTGAGAACACAGAACGACGGTAGCTAAAGGTCAAGGGCCACATCTAAGGCCACAGAGATGGCAAGTAGTTCGCACATAGGGCTCGAAGTTACACATGACACCCAATCCTTGATCCCCATTTTCAGCCGAGCTATAATTATCATCCTTGTCCGAGTAACAATGCAGCGTCGGTTAACTTATTGTTTCAGTTTCACATAAGTCTGATTGTTGCATGCGCCAAGTTAGTCAACAAACATCACTACAAACATCACATCAATTCAATTGTCAAGGTTGTAAACCATTGTAGCGCGACGCCTTAGCGTCAGTGTCTTATATCCTGAAGCAGAGTTGGGTACATTTCACGTACTTGGATTAAAATAATAATGCGGTACAAAAGCTTAAATTGTGTTGAAATCGTGAGCAATGACCCACCTGACGAAAATTAACACGCGTAGGAATGCCAGCTAAGCTGTTTTCAATGCAAAATCTGACCCTCAATAACGTTGCAAATTGAGCTAGCTAGTAGTCGAACTTTTTGGTTTGGAGCCTGGGGATGTAACGGGGATGGCGTGGGACGGCGCGTAAGTACAAAAATATTGTTATTACCATTGTTAGTATTGCCGGCATCGTCTCTCATTGGACGGCCAAAGGTCGGGCAATGACAACGTGTGTACTGACGTGCGTGCCTAGATACACACTAGTGTATAAAGATAAATGTAAACAACGTTGCCAAAGAAATTGTATTCACGTCCAATTCATGAAAAAAAACTGCAAAACAAAACAAAATAAACAAGGCCAAAAAGTGGTAAAGAGACAACTAAATTAATAGTGGTTTGTTCCTTCAAAGGAGTCATACCAACACACCTAAACTAACTAAATAAAACAAACTACAACAAAATTAAAACTAAACCAAAAACCTATAAAGAGGTGACTAAGTTGAAAATAATAATAATAATATTAATAATAATAGAACATTTGTTTGCAAAGCAAACAGGTCAGGCAAGGATCGCTAGTATCACTTACTGCCTGCCTAAATTAGATAAAACCAAATAAAATTTCACTAACAGTGCATAAAAAGAACAAAGTGGGCATCAATAAGTTGATCTATATAAAAAAGGCGTCAAATCCTTCGAGTCTAACAAACGTCGGAAGACCCCAATAGACACCGCCGTAACAGTTTCCTTTTTTTGGGAGTTCCATGCAGGGACCACCCTTACAGCGAAAAAATGTCTCCTACAATTTAACCTTGATGATTGTGCAAATAATTTAAGACTGTGGCCCCGTGTCCTGTGGTCAGGAGAAAAATCAAAAAAAGGGAGGTCAACTCCAAAAAGACAATGAACAGCTTTGAATACCATGACGAGGTCTGCTTTTAACCAACGAAGTTCCAAGGAATCGATTTTTAAAGTTCTTAGTCGTTGGGAATAGTTTACGTTTCGCATTCCCGGCAACCTTTTGGTGAACCGCCTCTGTACCGACTCAATTACGTCAATATCCTTGAGAAGGAAGGGGGACCACACCGGGCTTGCGTATTCCAGCAGTGGTCTCACATACACTTTAAAAGCCCAGATTTTTGTTGGAACATCTCCAGAAGTAAAACAATGCAGAACGATTGCAAGCCGACGATTTGCAACAGAGACAATGTGGGCACAATGAATTGAGGCCTCGATTTGAATGTGGCACTATATTTAAATGTGGCCTTGATTTAGTCTTGTCCCTGGCGTATACCCCCTTAGGAATTTTTGAGTAGACGGATGAAACCTGTTACAGGGGTCAGGTACATTATAGTAGATTTAAAAACACAGAGGTAGACATCTGAGAAACCTCATCCGAATTTTCCAGCCCCAATTTTCCAATATGGCCGTTTTTTCGATGAAATTAAACATCCATTTATGCTTTCACCTGTGCTATCGGATTCCAAAGAGTTACATCGGCTTCTAGATGATTAAAACATGTTTGTAATCAAGCCACCTGCACAATGATATTAAATTTATGTAAATACTAGCGGAGTCGATCGCTTCGCTCGCTCATTCCGCGTTGTCTCGCTCCCCTCCCCCATCCCCTTCCCTCCCGTCTCGCTCCCCCACCCCCTCATTTAATTTGCCGTTCGGTCGGTAGATGGCATCGTATGTTCGCACTGCTGGCCGTTGCGTTCCGGGTGCAGCTACTATCTCAGCGGGCTTGGCTGCTACTCATATAATTTGCCGTTCCGTCGGTAGATGCCGAAGATGGCATCGTATGCAGCTGCTGCAGATGCAGATTGCTGCTGCGCTGCCGATGACTGCTGCCGATGGCTTGCGGATCGTGTGTTATTATATATATAGATGTCAGCCGAAAGTGGTTAAAAAAAAAGGTGTATGCAAATCAATACAAAATCGTACAGTACTACTTGCATAAAACACTGACAGAGTTTAGCAGTAAGTGCTTTTCAAAACAATTAAACAATATGGAAATAATTGATCCCCACCTTTCAGATAACCTAAGTATGTCCATTTTGGGCTATTAGAGGGCTGCCGATAGCACTTTGAAATAAAAAATCACAGTACCCTTCCGCCGCTATGCCATTACCTCTTCACTTTTAAATGGGCTTAAGACGGTCCGTATTTAAGTTAAACAAATTCAGTTAGGGTTGATGGAGAGACTCGATCACAACCTTTCAGAAAATTCTAAGCATGTGCATTTCGGGATATTACAGAGTTCCCAAGAGCACTTTGAATTAGAAAATGACCTTACGATTTTGCCACTATGCAATTTCCTCCTCTTTATGTAAATACTAGCGGAGTCGATCGCTTCGCTCGCTCATTCCGCGTTGTCTCGCTCTCCTCCCCCATCCCCTTCCCTCCCGTCTCGCTCCCCCACCCTCATTTAATTTGCCGTTCGGTCGGTAGATGGCATCGTATGTTAGCGCTGCTGGCCGGTTGCGTTTAAATGCACTTAAGACGGTCCGTATCTCAGTTAAACGATTTCGGTTAGGGTTGATGAAAGGACTAGATCCCCACCTTTAAGAAAAGCCTAAGTATGTCTATTTCGGGCTATTAGAGGGCTCCCGAGAGCACTTTGAATTCGAAAATCACCACATGCTTTCGCCGATGTTCCATTACCTCTTTACTTTTAAATAGGCTTCGGACGGTCCGCATCTAAGTTAAACGATTTCGGTTAAGGTTGATGGAAAGAATAGCTCACCATCTTTCAGAAAATCCAAAGCATTTCCATTTCAAGCTATTAGAGGGCTCCCGAGATCCCTTTGAATTCGAAAATCACCACTCGCTTTTACCGCCATTTCATTACCTTTTCACCTTTAAATGAGCGTATGACGGTACCTTTTTAATTAATTCAGATGCAAACCTATTTACGTTGCCTTTTGGACTTATATGTTAGACTGACTGAGCGGGAAATCGAACCCACGACCTTTGAAACTAAAGGCCGAATTCCTACCGCTGTGCAATATGATACGGCCTTTTTCAAGAGTCAAATAAATACAGATGCAAACTTATTTACGTTTCCTTTTGGACTCCTAATGTCAGACTGGCTGAGTGGGGAGTCGAACCCACGACCTTTGAAACCAAAGGCCGAAGTCCTACTGCTGAGGCCGTGTCAGTATGGCTCAGCAGTAAGACTTCGGCCTTGGTTTCAAAGTTCGTGGGTTAGATTCCCCGCTCAGGCATTCTGACATATAACTCCAAAATGCAACAAGAATAAGTTTGCATCTGTATTTATTTGACTCTTGAAAAAGGCTGATCAGTATGGCACAGCGGTAGGAATTCGGCCTTTGGTTTCAAAGGTCTTGGGTTCGATTTCCCGCTCAGTTAGTCTTGACATATAAGTCCAAAAGGCTACGTAAATAGGTTTGCTTCTGTATTTATTAAAAAGGTACCGTCATACGCTCATTTAAATGTGAACAGGTAATGGCATAGCGGCAAAAGCGTGTCGTGATTTTTTAATTCAAAGTGATCTCGGGAGTCCTCTAATAGCCTGAAACGGACATGCTTTGGATTTTCTGAAAGGTGGCGAGCTATTCTTTCCTTCAACCCTAACCGAAATCGTTTAACTGAGATACGGGCCGTCCTAGGTCCATTTAAAGGTTAAGAGGAAATGGCATAGTGGCAAAATCGTAAGATCATTTTCGAATTCAAAGTGCTCTTGGGAACTCTCTAATAGCCCGAAATGGACATGCTTTGGATTTTCTGAAAGGTGGTGGGCTATTCTTTCCATCAACCCTAACTGAATTCGTTTAACTTAGATACAGACCGTCCTAAGCCCATTTAAAGGTGAAGAGGTAATGGCATGGCGGCGGAAGCGTGCTGTGATTTCCGAATTCAAAGTGCTCTTGCGACCCCTCTAATAGCCCCAAATGGACATACTTAGGCTTTTCTTAAAGGTAGAGATCTACTCCTTCCATATTGTTTAATTGTTTCGAAAAGCACTTACTGCTAACCTCTGTAAGTGTTTTATGCAAGTAGTACTGTATGATTTTGTATTGATTTGCATACACCGTATTTTTTTTATCCACTTTCGGCTGACATATTTACATAAATTTAGTATCATTGTGCAGGTGGCTTGATTACAAACATGTTTTAATCATCCAGAAGCCGATGTAACTCTTTGGAAACCGATAGCACAGGTGAAAGCATAAAGGTATGTTTAATTTCATCGAAAAAACGGCCATATTGGAAAATTGGGGCTGGAAATTCGGATGAAGTTTCTCAGATGTCTACCTCTGTTTTTTTAAATCTACTATAATGTACCTGACCCCTGTAACAGGTTTCATCCGTCCTTTCAAAAGTTCCTACGGGGGTGTAGGCCAGGGACTGGATCAATTTGTTGATGTAGCACTTTATTACACATCTGCACGGTAGTGGAGTGGATTCTAATACACAATTACAAAAAAAGGAGTGATGTCATATCAAAAACCAAAACTGGTAAAAAGAACGCCATGTTCCGAATGGTTCGGCCCTACAAAGGAGTGATATCAACACACCAAAACAATCGCCAACTTAATCGCACCGAATAATATTTTTGACGTTAAACGAAAACTTGAACATTGCTACCAAAAGTACCAATGTTCTAGTTTTCATTTAACATTCGAACTATTATGAGTTGCGATTAACTTGGGGAATGTTTTAGTGTATTGATATCACTCCTTTGAAGGGCCGAGCTATTCGAAACTTGGCGTTCAGTTTACCAGATTTGGTTTTTGATATGAATTGTAATTATAACCTATCTAACACATAAAAAAAAAAGTATCTCGTCATCTACTAAAATGTTCGTGGGGAAGAAAATCCGTGAAAAGTAATCGCTCCTTGAATTTAAAAAAAAAAACAGAAATAAAATCATCTAAACAGACCTAAACTAAACTAACTTATCGTGCTCACTTGTTTCTGTTTTACAAAAATATGTCGTATAATTGGGCACTTTGTTGGACAAATAATTAATCAGCGATAATTAATTATACCCAAGTGATGATTTTCTTTAGGCTGTTAACGAAACCATTTACAATTATTTTTTCATAACGAGCTCACAATCAATACTTATACTAAACAAAACCATAAAACAAACAAAAGGATTGATATCATACAAAAATCTCTTAAAGGTAAAGGAACTAATCTAGTTTTAGATCGTAAAAAGTATTAATATCAGAGGCAAAATGGCTGCCACCAAGTTTTCCCTCCCAACTCTGATCAGTCAATCTTACCTGTCACTTCGGTGATTGTCAGTTAAGCTGGAGTGATCACGGTTCGGACCACAAACTTGGTGGCAACCATTTTTACTCTGATATCACTACTTTCTATGGCGAAAACTTGATGAGTTCCTTTACCTTTATGAGATTTTTGAATGATTATTATGCAAGCCACATTCCCCCATAGTTAAAATACTTTCTACTTTCTTCTCATGCAGTTTGTTGCGAAGGATCCAGTGCAAAAAACTGCATAGGAAGATAGTTACCTTATAACCTCGGTGAATGTTATTTAATAACTAGTTGTGCCCGTGCGCTAGTAATTGTAGGGGAAAGGGCGTATGTGAGAGCCATTCACATGTTCGGTCTTCGGTTTGATAAATTTAAAACCAAAGACCAAATACCTAGAGAGAGGAGGGAGGCTGCACACCCCTCGCCTCCCACCGGGTGTTTGGCCTTTGGTTTTAAATTTATCAAACCGAAGACCGAACATGTGAATGGCTCCCACATATGCCCTCTCCCCCACAATTACTTTAACCCCCAATCCCGACAGTCCTGCCCCCTCCCGGATTATTATATAATAGCCAGTTGAGGATGTGGCCATAGCGACTAAGGCGCTATGCAAGTGATCTGGGGGGCGAACTGGGTAGCTGGTTCGAATCCGGGTCATGCCACTCCGACGAAACGTAAGTGCATAAAGGTGGCTTACTGAACTACATTATTTGTTGTGTATGATTATGTCGCTGTTGGCTTAATTTCCAATTTTCCCTCCCGGATTCGCATACGTTTCCCCCCCATACATGCTTGCCCGCCTCCCCTCCCCGAAAACGTCGCCCTGTGATATTCTCCCTTTGGTGCAGCCCCGGTTAAGTCGCTGGCATGTGTGTTTGACTGAAGGATAAAAAAAACCTATCACTGAGAAATCCAGCATTCAGTAAGCAAGTAATGCCATGTTTAAGTTAATCCTTTGAAACAATTCACTTCGGTAGTGCGCATTGCCTGCCACACACACCGAAATCCCTGGTGCAGCCCCTGAAAAGTCTCATGCGTATGTTTGACTGGAGGATAAAAAAAGCCCTGAGAAATCCAGCATTCAGTAAGCAAGTAACCCCATGTTTAGGTTAATCCTTTGAAACAATTCTCCTCGGTACCGTGCATGGCAACATTGTTGCAAGACGATTGTTGCCGCCCACTTAAAAACAATTCACTCCTTTCTGGAAGTGAACATTTAGGAAATAAATGCGCTTTTCCATCGTATCAGGCTGCCAATTTCGAGCCTCCCAATGGGGCCTCGAAATTAAGAACCAATCGTCGTTTGGCAGGTTTGGTAAGTGGCGCCATCTGTTCGAAGACGTTGGACAAGTGTCCCAACCAGAATTTGAAGGCGAATCCCGTCAACAGATGGCTCTACAGGGCGGGGTACTTGATTACACGACGGAACTGTCAACAGATGGCACTACAGGGCGG
Source organism: Lithobius niger (assembly GCA_023313725.1). Lineage (NCBI taxonomy): Eukaryota > Metazoa > Arthropoda > Chilopoda > Lithobiomorpha > Lithobiidae > Lithobius > Lithobius niger. The sequence continues at coordinate 4,515 of JAHWFP010234582.1, read as the reverse complement.
GGTACTTGATTGTACGACGGAATGGCGTACCCGGTGACTTGGCCACCTGCTCTGTATTATACATGTAGATATAAGCCATCTTGCCCCATAGAGCTTTAATATTGTTATTTATCTCCTCGTTCAGTTTATTGCACAGGATCATATGCAAGAAACTTAACGGGAAGGTAACGAGATGGTAGTTAGTTACCTTTAAACCTCGAGGGCTGTTATTCAATAATACAGGTCACTTCTGCAAGAAACTTTTGTATCATATTCTCTTTGCCGTATTGCTAAAAATGCAACATTAGGATTCTGATAGCCAAACTTGTAGCTGAAGGTCTGCCACATAACAGTTAGTTGCCTCATTACCATTTTTGCATTACATCAACTAAAGCATGAGTGACAAAACGGTAAGTTGTTTCTGGAGTCAAAGCTTTATAGAGTTTCATGCATGATAACAAATTAATTTTGATGAATCACTGTTAACTTACCGTTGCGAAGGTGGTCAAATTCGCATTACACAATCTAACTGCTGACATAATTTCCACAGGATACAAAAACATGTTGACGAGTGACTGTACCTGATTAGATATTATTCGTAATTGTTAAATCAGTTTTGATGGCTAAATACTGATATACATAAAGCTTCTCGTTTATAAGGGGTTATGTTCGAGAATTGACTTTTTGTTTTACTAGAACCTTTTCCTTTTACTAGATAAATGCTATAAACCATGTCAGTTACGGATATCGGATGTCACACAGTCTATATCCCTTTCTAAAGAGAAAGACTGTAGCAGCAATCAATTACGGACATAGGCTGTTACTTGAAGCCTTTTCCCACCTCAAAAGAGAAATAACATACTCAGGTTCCAACAATTAGGTACATATGGAAACTTTGTCTCTACTAAAAGATCAGGACCGTAGCTACAATCAGGTATGAACAATGAAAGGGACGAAGGCTCCATATACCAGCCTATGTTCATTGAACATAGGCTGGTATATGGAGCCTTCGTCCCTTTCAAAATAGAAATTCCGTAGTAATGTCAGATATTGAACATAGCTGTACTACAATCGCACTGAGTTCATTACTGGAGTAATCAGTTGAACTGCGACTCCTGCAGACGTGAATTTGTTTGCTCTGCTGCTCTATTTTTTTTTACAATGAAATAACTCACACAACTATTCACTTTTATTATAAAAAGGGAAAGTATCTCTTTACTCAAAATAGTTATTGTTAAACCACCTGTTTCAGTTTGGAAATTATGCACGTAGTTGTTATGGTTATAACTGGCAGCAGGCATTAGGAAGTAGTTTATAAAATGCATCCGTCTCTCCGAGAAATACCCATGCATTTTATGGAGAAAGTGCAGTTCCTACATAAAATTAGGAGAGGGTTATGATAGAGTTGGGCTTTGCTTTTCGAAAACAAAAGCCTGAATTGCCCATAGAACCTGAAGATAGTGTTCTTTGGCAAAGGTCGTTCTTATGGGCAATGAAAAAATATTGTGACGAAAATATCGTGATGAGACTTGGATAAATGACTTGTGCAAGGCAAGGCGAGATTTAACAAGTAGCACGAAAACATTTTTGAGTGGTCTGTCAACTGGATCAGTGGAAAATGGGTCCGGCTTATCATTTTGCACGCTGGTAAAGAAAACAGTTCGTCCCGCCACCCCCCACCCAAAGAACTAAGCATCTTTTCCCTGCCTCATTATTTTGTCTTCGATACGCACCTGGAAAATTGATGGGTATGCTGATAGTATCGTGGGACGAGTCGTGTTTGATGTATACAGTCAGATGACACTCAGACTAATCCGAGTAGAACTAAAGATGTATGAAAATTACTTAGGCCTACTGTCTGCTTGAAAACGAAAGCTCTTTTAATGTTAAACAAAGCCCTTTTCAGGAATACCAGGAACGTTGCAAACCCACCGTTTTTTCGTTTTTCACTCTTGGATATTGTTTTGCAACACTCTCTCAATCCTGCGTAAATGTTGCATGGATATTAGAAAGTACGGGGTGTATCCCATTATCACGAACAATTAGTTAAAACAGGCTATTATGAGAACCATTTTTAAATAAAAGAATAATTTAACACGTGCTTTTTTTTATTAGTAAAAATGTTTCTAAAAATGTGTCTTGGTTTAGCAGCCAAGACAAATATACACAAAAATAAGGCCGAGAACACTCGTACGAGTTGGCGTACAGTTGAATTTGTCTGTCATTATTCTTCAACGATTAGCTGAAACATATGGCACGCTTACTTCTTTAATATGAATCAAGCTGTATATGTAATAGTTATCATATCAAAAATCAAAATTGGAAAAAGGGCCCGCCAAGTTCTGAATGGTTCGGCCCTTTAAAGGAGTGATCTCAATACACCAAAACATTCGCCAAGTTAATCGCACCACTTAATAGTTCGAGGTTAAATGAAAACTAGAACAGCGCTACTTTTGGTAGCAATGTTCAAGTTTTCATTAACGTCCAAATAATTATTCGGTGCGATGAAGTTGGCGAATGTTTTGTTGTGTTGATATCACTCCTTTGAAGGCTCGAACCATTCGGAACTTAGCAGCCCCTTTTACCAATTTTGGTTTTTGTTATGATATCACTGTTTATTTTTTAATTGTGCATTTACTCCACTACCGTGCAGATTTCTATTAAAGTGCCACGTCAACAAGAAATTGGTTTTCAACATTTTGCTACTACCTTTTGCCTATAGGCCGAACCATTCTCAACTTAGTCACCTCTTTATAGGTTTTTGGTTTAGTTTTAATTTTGTTGTAATTTATTTTATTTAGTTTTGGTGTGTTGATATCACTCCTTTGAATGGCCAAACCACTCTCAACTTGATGGCCTCTTTACCAGTTTTTGGCTTTGTTTTTACAGTTGGTTTATTTTTCATGAACGTGAATACAATTTCTTTGGCAATGTTGTTTAGATTTATCGTGATACACTAGTGTGTGTCTAGGCACGCACGTCACTATATACGTTGTCATTGTCCGAACTTCGGCCTTCCAATGAGAGACGATGCTGAGATTACTACCAATGGTTATAACAATATTTTCATACTTACGCGCCCTCCCACGCCATCCCCATTACGCCCTCAAGCTTCAAACCATAAAGGTATGCAGTTTGTATTGCACTGCCCCCATTCATCCAGTTTCATAGCTGGAAGCCTTTCCGTTATCTCGGTATCGATGAATAATAACCCTATGGGATTTAACATGGGGATGAGCGGACTAGCTAGCTAGCTAGTAACTAGTAAAACATTTTCAACGTTATTGAGGGTCAGATTTTGCATTGAAAGCAGCTTAGCTGGTATTCCTGCACGAGTTAATTTTTGTCAGGTGGGTCAGTGCTCTCGATTTCAACACAATTTAAGCTTTTGTGCCGCATTATTATTTTTTCCCCAAGTACCTGAAATGTGCCCTTCTATGCTTCAAGATATAAGTCACTGACGCTATGGCGTTGCGCTACAATGGGTTACAACCTCAACAATTGAATTGATATGATGTTTGTTTTGATTTTTGTTTGCCTAACTTGGTGCGACACACTAGATTGTGTCTAGATTTACATCGTTTGCAACAATGCCAAGGAGGTTATGCAATTTATACCTCCGCCGAGCTTAGTAACAATGCCCTCCGAGGTCCAGCCGAGGAGGTCTAATGTTGGCATTCGAGACAGTGGTATAAAGAGCATAACCTTCAAGGGATTGTTGCAAACGATGTACAGAAGTAATTTATACCCATGCATGATCGTTACCAGCACCTGCTGGGTCATTGTTTCAATTTGTTTTCCTTTGTTTCTTCTGATTCTGAAGACGATTTTGTTACACTACAGAAAATTACGATTCACATCAGTCTGGAGGCATCATTAACACTGGCGATAGCCAGTGTTAGTAAGGGTCGACCTAGGATCTCTGTGTTAAACTTTCAACTTTGAGAGCTTATAACTCCGTCAAAATTTAAAAAATTTAAACCAAATTTGGAATCTTACCTTGACTAGTCAAGGCCTGTCTATAGTCGAAAAATTGTGAAATTCAGTCCAGCCAAACCCGAGATACAGAGAGGGGCCAAATAGACAACTTCTTGTTCTGCTTCTTCTTGTTGTTGTTGTTCTGGGGATACTTTCGTCTGTCCTCTCTGCAGGTCAAACTATTTGTCCTGTAAAGCTGGTTCTTAGCTCATTTTACAGGTATTGCTCCGTTGATGTGCCCTTTCCATAAGGCCTTTTCTAATTGGTCAAGTGGTTCAGGGGTTACAAAGCTCTAAACGACCAGATTGATTGTTTACATTGTTTTAAACATTGTTATTATGCAACAATGCCATTTAGCAAACGCCAGCTGCAAAACATAGACTGAAGATTAAAGGATTTGTTTCTATTGTTAACACTTGTGATAACCAGGTTAGTAAGGGCCATAGCAATTTACCGAACTTAAAGGCGGCGCAACAAAACAAACAACAAATTAATTATAAAGGTGTCACATATACCCCACCCCTCATCCACCACCACACCTATTTATTACAATTCTCA
>JAHWFP010234581.1:90325-116476 GCA_023313725.1 Lithobius niger | reverse complement strand
GGAACGTTAAATATCCTTAACTTTGAAATCTAAGCGTATAAAAAAAACATAAATATGGACTCGAACTTTCAAAGTAAGCGATGTGACATTTTTAAATTCAATTTATTTCGTGGTGAATATCCCTCAGTGTCATTGATTCAGCCTCGTAATGTCGTGACTTAGCTGACCTGCCTATCGGGGTCATCTTGTCCGCGTGGACTTTCGGGATGATTTACTGGTGGACCACTGTGATGAGGGTATAGGACTTCTTTCCCTCGGATCGGAAGAGTCGTCGTGCATCATTTACCGGTATAGGTCCCGCACGTAGTACGGCTGGGCATGCCTTGAGTAGCCTAGTCTTGAAACTGGGAGAAGCGAATGCTTCGTCACATATTCATTTTAAAAACGTTCAGATACTTACTTTGAAATTTAGTAGCCATCGCAAAAACAAAGCAAACATACGCTAAAGTTTCAAAAACAAAGGTATAACACTACCTTGGCAAGGTAGTGTTTGTGATGGTGATCCCACTACACACGAAGTCATAAGCCCAAGCATCATCACAATCCACTCTCCCACTCCACATAACAACAAGGTACACCGCTCTCCCAGGAGGAGAGAATCGACACCACCTCTGTGAGAGAAGGAGTGAAGGACAATGATGAGCTATGTAACTGCATAACAGATAAGCAAACCACTAGTAACCAAACTGAATGAGTATTTTTAAATTCAAGTGCTAAGGATACATGGGCAACATCCTTACACTTTGGTGCCCGAGCAAAAATGATGGATATGAACTTTGATGTATTTTCGTGTACCTATATGAATCGGCATGAAGCGAAGGGTTTTAGCGTGCGTGGGTGCGGCCGGCAAGCTGCGAGTAGAATGCACTGTGATGTCAGCTATTTTTGGCTCATGTGTAGTGAATTTGTATACCGACTTTCTGCCCAGCCTGCATCACCAAATGTTGTCGAAATTATGACACTGTCCTTTGTGTTTCCAAACTGGAGCATTAACTCCCCCAAAGGAGCCTCCACACCCCCGCATTCCAACCTGTGAACCCCGCACCCCGCATTCAGGCCGCATTCCACCTGTCAACCAGATTGCTGCGCCGGTCGCCTAGTAACGAGGCAGTGAAATTTTTCGTGAGCAATCACTGGTTTACGTAGCTGACTTACGATGATTTCCAAAACCTTTAATGCGAATACACAGAAATTTGGCATTAATGTATTCACTTTGGTCTTGGCTTATGATGTGTGATTTGTAACACGTGTGACGAATGATCGATCTGGAGGCTGACGAGCAGACTAAATCACTTTTGTGTTAAGATAGGTGGTGCATTTTCCTGCTACTGTAGAAGAACACGAAAGGTGGGTGTTCTTCGGTCACACCCAGCAAGAGAAAAATGGCGCACTCACAATTCAATGTTGAAGGGGACGATTTGTCAGCGCTTGTCTCGGAATTTATGGGAAATCGCACACGTTTTTTAAGAGATTTGAGAACGGTATCTGAGCCAGACCTGTCAGCGTTAAGAGAACCAATGGATGGAGGAAGCAGCGGTTGCCCTGACGACGAATCGCCGCCGATAAGCGCAAGGCACACCGCACATGGGCAGTATGGAACATCAGCAGGACGTCAATAGTTTTTCAGTCAAGAAATAGATACAGCTCAGATTATTAAATGCGTTCAAAATATTAAAGGTTTAACTCACTTAACTTGGGTTTTCATTGTCGGCGAATTTTCGATCCTTTCCTCGGATCTTCTTCAGGCCTTTTAAAGTTATATACACTATTTACACATATTTCATGTAGATGTTTTTGGAGCACTACATCCCGTCCTTCTTCTTTGCTTGTTGTGGTTGGTGGTGGCCGTTCTGCGCGTTTGAATTTAATTGTTTTATGGCCCCTGTTGGGATTGGGCCGGCTTGGGTTTGCTTCAGTGCTGGGATGGGTTTTCGTTGTAGGTGGTGGGGAACGAGTGCATTTACATTTCTGAAGGCCCCTTTGGTGGGATTGCAGGGGGTTGGTTTTTGAAGATCTATGGCGATGGATTCTAGGACTAGTCTTGGGTAAAGCTTCTTCTCTTTAAAAAGGATTTCAGTGTTTTGAAAGTCGGGAAGGTAGCCTGTGTCAACGAAATATACTGCTAGCCCGTCATTTAGGTTGAATTGTTGAACAGCTGATTTGTGCTCAGCATTTCGAGTTTTAATCATGCGTTTAGTGTGGCCTACGTAGGTGGTGGGGCACTGTAGGCATGGAATGCGGTACACAACATTGGTTTGTAGGTTGGGGTGGATGGGTGGTAGTCTTGGTCGAAATAGTGTTTTTATGTTGGGGGTGTAGAGAACCTTGTGCGGATGTTGGCCTCATCTAGGATGCGTCGGATGGGTTCGGAGATAGATTGCAGGTAAGGGATGGTGACTGTTTTTAATGGTAATTTAGTATTTTCTTTCGAGTGTGCTCTAGAGGCGGGTGGGAAATGTACTGGGTAGTGGTTGAGCCTGAATTTTTCTTTTACTTGGGAGGTTGCTGAGTAGAGGGTGGTAGGGTCCATGGATCGGGTGTTGGCGCGTTTCATTTCATTGTTGTATAGTGCCTTTTTGAAACGCTGAGCACAAATCAGCTGTTCAACAATTCGACCTAAATGATGGGCTAGCAGTACATTTCGTTGACACAGGCCACCTTCCCGACTTCCAAAACACTGAAATCCTTTTTAAAGAGAAGAAGCTCTACCCCAGACTAGCCCTAGAATTCATCGCCATAGATCTTCAAAAACCAACCCCCTGCAATCTCACCAAAGGGGCCTTCAGAAATGTAAATGCAATCGTTCCCCACCACCTACAACGAAAACCCATCCCAGCACTGAAGCAAATCCAAGACGGCCCAATCCCAACAGGGGCCATAAAACAATAAATTCAAACTCGCAGAACGGCTACCACCATCCACAACAAGCAAGGAAGAAGGACGGGATGTAGTGCTCCAAAAACATCTACATAAAATATGATGTGTAAATAGTGTATATAACTTTAAAAGGCCTGAAGAATATCCGAGGAAAGGATCGAAAATTTGCCGACGTGCAAACCTAAGTTGAGCGAGTTAAACCTTTAATAATTTTGAACATTATGAAACTCATGCAAAATGCCCATTTTCAATTATTAAATGTGTGTAGCCGCTATTGGAAGACATTCTGGGCCCTCTACAGAAAGAGATAAGAAATTTGCGAAAACCTATCAATGAATTGGAAGCCAGTCGCCATCATTCAGCAGAACCAGGAAAGAGCCATGCACTGACATCTGCAAGCGAAAACGAAAATCAAGAAGCGCTATGCTTCAGAGATATGTATGTCTCTCCCACGCATTTATTCCTTATGCCGTTACTTGTCAACTGCCGCCAAAGTGCTCTCTAGGCAAAATGAGAAAGAGGGAAAAACCCAGAAAAACTGAACGCGCTGAAAGGAAAGTGCTTAAGATATGATACACAACACTTACAAAAAAATCTTAAGCTGTGAATGACAGCACTACTTGATATATGGGTCCACTATGATACGAACAATGTATATGGGTCCACTATATAGCGAGAATTAAACATGCTCTAGGATCGTCCAGATATTGTGTCCTTCTGTATAGCAATCCTAGCCCAATAGAAAAAGAAAGTCACGCCCTTTTGGCTGTGCCCCTTTTCTTCCTGCACTTCCCTTTCTCCTCTTACCTACGTCATAGTATTCCAATTCAGTCCGTCGTTGCCAGTCAGTCCGGATTGCGAAAAATGTTATCTCCACTCGGGAACACTAGTAACTGAATTCGATATATGAACTGTCTTCGAAGAAGGGATTGATTGCATAATCTGTCACGCTGTGGAATTCTAACAAGGGACTTGAGTTGGATGGGTGGCACACGTCCATTGTCCCCCTGCATTATCGTGCGAAGCCAGCGTTGCGGTTCCAGTGTGGTGAGGAGTGCATGCACTACGTCTTTGGGGATGCATGCGCTGCGTCGACTCTTGCCCACAGTTTCAGACCGCTTCTGAAGACTCCTCTACCTGCGACCAGTAGGCCGTCGTCATCCTTTGACAGCTTCAGGGCGGTGAGCCCAACAGCCCAATGTAGAATGGTAAAACACAATGCTGTTGCACAGCCACTGGACTGTGGTGTCGCCGTGGTCCCGTATCTTCATTGCCATGGTCCTCCATTCCACAGCCCTGACCAAGGAGTGCCAAAGTAGACGCCACAGTGTTTTCCATGGACTGTTTGTAACGATCCCGTCTGTGCGGCTTACCAAACCTTGAAGGACTCTTGGGTTGTCGATTACTTTCGTGTCATCAACGGTATCATCACCATCCGACGTGGGAGAGGCCCCCTGCACTGACTCTGTTAACGATGGGAACGACGCGGCACCTTCGAGCACTATCCCCGCTATGCGTCTTGCGGTGTCTTCCAAAGTTTTTGTGTCCACATCGGCCATTACTTCCAGGACAATGGGAGCTGTTCAAGCTATTGTTATCCAACCGCACTTGTCCTATTGTGGGGCAAGGTGGCCTGATGGTTAGCACGAACTGTCTCATGTACCAGATGTCCCGGGTTCGAGTCCGACCTAAGCCACCCCTGGCAGTTTCGGGAAGAGAAGGGCCCTGTGATGTCTCTTGCTCATGTCGATTGTGACGTGTGAAAGAACCTAGGAATTTCCGATGGGATTTACCTAGCAAAATTGTCTCTCTTTCCTTCTGGCGCAATGGCTACAGCTTGGTGCGCGGGAAAAGCTAAAGCACTTGTCCCATTGAGTCATCCTCGGGTGAGAGTCTGCTGTTGGGCGCCAGTTTGTCACGAAGCTGTTCCTCCATGTTATGACGCTGATTCATGGATAAGGGATCTTCTTTTTACTGGTAATAACTGATTTAATTATACTTTCATACGCAAGGTACACAACTAACTTGTTGCTCCTTACAGCTTTCCGCGTGCGCTGTCCTACTCCAACTGCTCTTATTTAACTTTGAACCTGCCTATCGGCGAGGTGCACTCAAGCCCCAACGCTATCTTCCCCCCAACCCAGGCGCGAGAGTACTCACACTCCCTCACACCCTCACATGTTATATCTTTCTTTTTGAAATTTTCGCGTATGTATGCTTTGTTTTTCCGATATTTGGTTTACGTTTCATATACAGGCTGAACTGGTTTGGGCTGAGAAGATGCCTCTACGGGATGTTCTTCTTCATCCCGTCTGGGGAGGGCTTCTGGACTGTTAGGTCGGATGGCCCCCCCCCCCCCCCAATGTTCGGAGAGGAGGCGGAAGAGATGCATGGGGTCTGCTCCACCCCGTGTCCTATGCGAGTCAGGACACGACGGACGGAAACGTGCAGACCCTGGAGTTATTCACGAGCTTGCTGCTTAACCCACCCCTCTTGTTTACGCCTTCGCATGCCTCTCCACGCATCGCATACTTATGTTTTACGCACTTGGTTTTCTCACATTTCTTGCTATGGAAACCTGGTCTTTCTACAATTAAAAGAACTGGTATAGGGCAGTTGGGTTCATAGTGCCTGGAGATTTTCTGTTACGAGGCGTAAGTATGAAGTGACTGGTAAATAAATCTTGTAGTTGGGCTTGAACGTTCTCGTAAAGCTAGGCGGATTAGAGGGTTAAGTTGTAATTTTTGTATGGAAGATTCGCCTTGTTTCCAGTCGCTTAGCTTAGAACCACTGGCTCCGGTCAGGGGTTTTTCCGGTCGACCGTAACCTTTTGGAACCCAGCACCGTGGTAGATCCGTGATCCTTGTTCCTTTGGTAAGGCGCTTTGGGTCGTCGTGGCCATGCATTCTCCTCAGAGTCTCGGTGTTAATAGGGTCATACGGCTCAATGATGGCAGGTGAAACTCATCAAGGTTAACGAGTGGGTTGAATTATACTTTGGAAGCGTGGCCTTCATTCTTCCACGGGTGAAGGGTTACGTTGCTATGGGTCCTGCGGTCCGGTACTCCTGATATTTAGTGAGCTTATCGGGGTTTGGTATACTTAGATTCTGTCGACCACTCATTGGAGCATGGCTTCGCAATCATGGGTAAGATGGTGACAACTCCTCAATTCCTGTCACCTTGGAGTCCTTGTGAGAGTTCTCGAGGAGAGCTTAAAGGTAAGCGAATGACAGCGAGCTTAGTAAGGATTGGTGTAATTTCCATGAAGGGTTAGTCAGATGGAAGTTGGTAGGCCTCAGACGGAAGGTAGACATTTGATGAGAATTTGTATCGTGGGTCAATTGTCGGGCACTCAGCGCCCTGACAACTTTGTTAGCATTGGCTGTGGTCAGTGTTGCCTCAATTACTAGGGATTTTCGAAGGATCTTTAGGGCAGAGATTGCTTGGGGGTCCTTGTGACCCCTCGGTTGCAACCCTTCCTGCATCTCGGGTCTGATATAGTTGCCCGGGAGACTCAGGCCATTCTCTACGCCCTAGCCATCTATAGGACCCTCCGTAAGTGGTGCACTCTCGTGCGAGCGCCCTGCTCTAACCTCTCCGTTGGTCGGTTTTGCATCACTTCGCGATGGGACTGCCCTTCAGTGGCATCGGCGACCGCGGCGCGCTTTAGCAATCCGGTGACGCTGGAGGGAGTAGGGTAATCCTTAGACTTTACCTCGGTGGGCATCGGTTACGGCGACGCGAGGTAAGGATTTATTTCGGAGAACACGTTTCTGGTCACAGGTCTCTGTCCTTCGCCCCCGGGGTACGGGGTAACGATATAAAACCTGAGGAAGCTTCATCTCTTATTGTAGTGATGGCGCTCTCTCCGTTCTGGCGACGAGGCTGTGGCGAGGAGTGGTAGTGCCCCCAGGGGTGCAGAATATGCCAGAACGCCAGAACGAGGTTCGCGGGAAATTTTAGAGAACTGTGGAAATTCAGTAAAAAATGGCTTGCCTACATAGCAAAAGCCTGTGGAAATTTTAAAATTCTGTAAGAATTATTTGTGTGAAATTTTGTCCAGTAAGAATTTTATTCATTCTTGAGTGCCCCATCACTACAATCGTTACTATTTTTGTGGGTAAAACCCCGTTTTTACTAGGATGCAGGGATTTTGAGATGTTAACTAGGAATAGGTCAGTTTTGTTTTAACGGTTCATTAACAGGTTAAAAAATCTCAAAATTCTGACCAAACCAAAAATTAAATGGTACAGGAGCACTGTGGGTCTCAAATGAAAGCTGTGTATTTGCACAAAAACATAGTCAGAAGCCCCAATTCCTATTAATTTTTGGCCGCCATCTTGAAAAATGGCGGCCGCATTTCCATTTTCCTTTTTTAACTACACCCCACCTCCCCCACACAATTTTTTTTTTTATCTGGAACTCCTTAACCGTCAACAAATCGAAAGCATAATGTGAAGCAAAAACGTTCAGCACACAATTCTGGGCGGGAAAAGGGGATAAACATCTTATACGTAAAAGCAACCATTGAACCCCAAAATTGTATTTAAAGTGTATCAACCTTAATTCGCACAAACCACTCCTTTTTTCAATTGGTTGTTATAGTGATTTTCGTGTTTAAAGTGCTCTTGAGAGCCCTCTAATAGCCAAAAGTGGACATGCTTAGGATTTGTTGAAAGATGACGCTCTATTCTTTCCATCAATCCTGACCAAATTTGTTTAATTTAGATAGGGACCGTCCTACGGCCATTTACAGGTGAAGAGGTATGGTAATGGCATACCGTAAATCGTGGATTAAATGCCCATGGGCGTATGCAGTAAATTTGGCAAAAATAGGGGGGTGGGCTTTAAATCAAGCATTATCAATTTTCTAACCTTTCTGGACATCTATTACAGAAAATTCGAAGCTTTTGAACGATCTCTGAAAGACCAATTTTTACATCCTTTTAATTGCTGTGAAGAAGGGAGGAGGCTTAGGTGAGAGATGCTTTGTGCAGGTGCTAGGAGCTAAAGGAAAAGTCCACAATTACTACAGGGAGGGAGAAGGGGCCAGTAAACTTGGCAAGCAGTACTATCTTTATTCATATCATATAACTTTTAGGTAATTTTTCGTAGAAAAACGACAATTTGAGGGGTGGGCTTTAACTCCACTATTTCATGATTTTGACTTTACAGCATTTTAGGGGGTGGGCTTCAGCTTCAACTGGGCTTTTAATACACGATTTACGGTAGTGGCAAAAGCGTATGTTGATTTTCAAATTCAAAGTGCTCGTGCAAGCTCTCTAATAGCCTTAAATGAACATGCTTTGGATATTCTGAAATATGGAGGTCTATTCTTTCCATCAACCCTAACTAAAATTGTTTAGCTTAGATAGGGACCGCCCATTTAAAAGTGTAGCTGCAATTTGGTGTACCAGCTAGTTTCAATTCCAAAATGCCATTGTAATGCTCATATTTGTATTTGCATCTAAGCTAAACAACAATTTCCATTAGGATTGATGAACAGAATAGACCCCCATTCATTCATAAAATCCTAAGCATGCCCATTTTGGGCTATTAGAGGGCTCGCAGAGCACTTTGAATTCGAAAATCAACATTCATTCGCCGCTACGCCATTACCTCTTCACTTTTATATGGGTGTAGGACTGTCCCTATCTTAGCTAAACAATTTCGGTTCAGATTGATGGAAAGAATAAATCCCCACCTTTCATAAAATCCTATGCACGTCCATTTCCAGGTATTATAGGGCTCGCAAGAGCACTTTGGACACAAAAATCACCGTAACAACCAATTGAATGGTGATGATTAAGGAGTTACAGCCAAAAAAAAAACATTTTTGGGCGGGTAAATCACCACTTTGTATTGCTAACATAGCTATTTTTTTTTCCAGTTACCATTCTAGTTCATCCATACCAAATTTCATGCTTTTCACATAAAGAGAACAATTCAACCTCTATACTTTGTTCCACATTACGTTTTCAGAAAACTGACTGTACGATGCCACGTTTTCTTCCACTACGAGTGCAAAAAGTCCGTAAACTTCTCATTCGTAAACTCTAACAGTAACTTTGTTGAGTCTCCAAGTGTGATATCCACATGTTTTTGCACTCTTAGTGCAAGGAAACGAGTCGAAATCCAGTCAGTTTTCTGAAAACATAATGTGGAATAAACTATAGCCGCCCTACTATTACTTGTCGACGATCTAGATATAATAAAAAAAAATAATAATAAAATAAAATATTCTCCACCACCCAACTGGTGAAAGGAAAGCAGAAGGGCTTGGGGCCTCTGATACCGCTCCCTGGATTATTTAAGGAATGTCACACTCGCCACCAAAAAATTTGTAAGAAAGCAGATTGAAGCTCAAGAAACCGGAAGTTTCAGAAACCTTTGAAGTGGTTCAGTGTTCAACAATTTGCAAAAAATGGGTAAAGAACTAGCAATTACCGTTTTCTCCCTCAAAGCATTCCGTATTGGGACAACCCTCACTGAAAAAAAGTTACGACGGCAGTCCGACGGGAGGCTGGAACCGCAAGTTTAAAATTATGACCTCGCGTACGGGAAATACAAGGCGCCAAATCAAAGAAAGGAAGATCAACCCCATTTAAATGATGAAGAATTTTATACGTGAGGACGAGATCAAATTTAATTCTTCTAAGCTCCAGCAATTCCAGGTTAAGCCTAGCTAGGCGAGTTGGGTAGTCCATGTTTCTAAGTCCAGGGAAGCCCTTCGTGAAGCGCCGCTGCACCGTTTCGATCTGGTCTATGTCCCGTATCAGGTGAGGTGACCAGACAGGGGTTACATACTCCAGGAGTGGGTGAACATATGTCTTAAAAGCCCATACCTTAATAATAGAATTACCCGAAACAAAGCTCCTATTTACAACCGCAGCACAGATCTTCTGGGAATGTAATGATGATTTGAGATTAGAAGCAAACCAAACCCCAAGGTCCCGTACCTCCACAGTAGAGGGTAAGGGAGTAAAGTCAAGTTCGTAACCTACACGGTGATTACTGCCACCCACATGGAATGTTTGACACTTAGATGGGGCCAGCGGCAGCTGCCAGTACTTAGACCAGCAAGAAACCTCTTGGATTTGTGTGGCTAGAGCCAATGATGCGGCTTGTGAAAGTATTTCCGTCCCCAATTTCAAGTCATCAGTGAATTTAAAGCCACAAGTTTTTTCGTTTGTGATCTTTAGGTCATTTAACATAACTTCATAAAAACACACACAACCACCAGGCAGAAACACACACACAAGTTCTTTTGAATTTTCGGTGAATTCCACCCCGTTCACCTTCTTCAGAAACGGAACGGACGTTTCTTTTTCGGACATTTTTGTGTTGACATTTTTTCTGAAGAAGGTGAACGGGGTGGAATTCACCGAAAATTCAAAGGAACTTGTGTGTGTGTTTCTGCATGGTGGTTGTGTGTGTTTTTATGAAGTTATGTCGTTTTCAAACCACTGTAAACGCCGGTTGCCGGTATTTTGTAGGTCACTTAAATAAATGATAAAGAGTAAGGGACCAAGGACCGAACCCTGGGGCACTCCGCATGGAACATTTATCCAGGAGGAGAATGTTTTTTCAATCGATACTTGCTGACTACGGTTGGACAAGAATGCCTTGCTCCAACTCAGCAGCTCGCCCGCAATGCCGTAACTGCTACTCTTAAGGAGCAACATTTGGTGCACTACAGACTCAAAGGCCTTCTTGAAATCGAAGTACACAACATTAGATGGAATCCCCTCATCAAGGGCACAAGTCCACCGGTCAAGAATCAGGAGCTGATGGGTTGCTGACCGGAGAGGGAGAAACCCAAACTGGTCCTAGTGTATTATGGAATGATCACACAAATGTTTGATCATTCTGTCCCGTAAAATTGATTCCAGGAACTTGCATGCAACACAAGTTAAGTGTAATCGGTCGGTAGTTGTTTGGATCAGAAGGCGAGCCTTTTTTGAAGACAGGGATCACATTTGCTTTCTTCCAAATACCTGGGAGTTTGCCCTGAGAGAAGGAGAGAGTAAACAGTTTTGCCAGAGGGTAACTAATTTCGAGAATTAAGTTTTTAAAGAGATATGCCGAGAAACCATCAGGACCCACTGGGTTTACGTTTTTGTAGGGCAGAGATGACAGACCTCACAGGAAAAGTTACAAAAGAGCAGTCCATGATCATGATAACATAATGGAAGTATGATGTGAAAACCATTTTTTAATATACAAAAAAAATGGTCCACAAAAAACTGACGACCCAACATTTTCTAAGCCCAACTTTTCTAAGTTGCAACTTTTCTCAAAACCAGGAGAGGACTGAAATCTTCGTTTTATTAGATTTGATTTCTGTACTCTCCTGGTTCTGTGGGGTGCTAACTAGAAAATTTGGACTTAAAAAATGTTGGGTCATCAGTTTTTTGTGGGCCACCCTGTAAAATCAGCCAAATTATGGGCAAAATATTTCTTCTCAATTACTGCAGTTTAAAGGCTACACGCTATGTGTTTTTTAAATATATTTTGACTTGGATGCATGAATGATACCTAACAATGATTTATTCTTGAAGTTGTATACTACTTACTGTATCACTTTCACAACAGTTTTCTCTTGAATTAAGTTTGGTATGTTCCTCAGCACAAGACTGTGAAGATTCACTTGTCGGGGCTGCACTATTTTGAGCATTTGCATTCACTTCCTTATTAATCTGGTTTAGTCTGTTTCTTGCGTGTGATCCCTTAGGCATTTTTAGTTTTGGAACAGGCTCACATACCCTTGTACCATCATCACAGATTGCTTTCTCTTGGATGGTATAAACAGTATGCACATCAGGGAGACATGTGTTCTGGTTGCCTTTGTGCTGTGTTGTGCTTAACTTGTCTTTTTGTAGGAACACTTCTACGTTGCATACAGGAGTTTCTAGCAGTTGATCTTTACGAGGCTCTGTATGCCGTTTTGGTGATTTTTTCTGTTCGCTTATATTTTCCACATTCCTTTCTTCGAGCCTGATTTCAGACCCAGTGATGACTAAGTTTGAAGAAACTACCTCATCAATATCAGAAGGATCGACATTACATTCTTCTGAACTTGCACTTCGACTGGATCCAGGACGCGGCTTAGAAATCCTTTTGTATTCATTGGGAGCAATCTTTGGTGATGTCTGTTCATTTCTGTAATAGCTGCTATCACCAGCGCCAAGAATGTTTGACTGGAATATATTCTGTCCTTTCAGGCACAAATCAACACTTGAATATTTCGTTTTAATAAGCTGTCTCGAGGGGCTGTCTACTTCGACAACAGGTTCTTTTCCTGCCACTCGGCGAATAACAATATCTTCGCTAACGCGTTGCATTATCCGGGCCTCCGACTTTCCAACGTATTCTGCCCGTTTTCTCCCTAAAGAATGAGTCACATCATGTTGCATACTGCAAAAAAAAAAAAAAAAATTATTAATAAAACTAAAACATGCATCATGCAGCTTTTACTCGTCTCCGAAAATACCCAACTTTCCAATTTAAGCATGCTCTATGCCCAACATTTACCCAAACACTTAAACGCAACATACCGTGTCCCCACCAGGGCGGCGCCCCATTGATCCCTACTTTCGTTTCTGGGTACAGCGAGGAACAGATATGTCTGCTTAAGCTTCATTATAACCTACTCCATGTCTAGCTTGTAATTTGTGCAGGTGTGTTATGAGGCCAGGAGATCGTCTTCCTCTGACCCACAAGTGTAGAACCTATGATTGCCACACAAACCCCTGCAAGGTTTGTAAAACCTTTTCGGACGAAGAAATTGTAAGAATAAAAGCTAGTGGGCAAAGTCGTTGAAGAGGCAGGAACAACGTACCAAAAGCATTCAACTTGTGTGGATTCCTACAGCTACTTCCGGGCCAGTTCATTGGAAGCATGCCTTCAAAAAGATTTCGGCCAAACTGATTCAGATTTTCATCATACTTGGTCTCCATCTGAGGTATGTGTAATTTTAGCACTAATTTGAACTCCACATTTTATGGACATCAATCTCAAGACAGCAAATGCTCGTTCCAACGATAATTCTAATGTTCTTAGCCGATTCCTAGGTGATTCTACAGCGTTCCTTAGGCACTTTCTTGTAGCGTGTTAACTGCTTTCGAAAAAGAAAAACGTATTTCTACTAATTTGTGGAGTTGGAGATTAGATTAGGAAAATCAGTTGTGAACATGGTCGCGTTGCCTTTACCGGCGTTCCAACTGCCCGTGGCCAAACAACCTCATCGGCAGTCAGCGCGTGCCAGGAAGAGTTCAGCGATAGAGTTCCCGTTATTACCTCTGCATGTGTGTCGCTCTAAGATTTGACAATTTTAAATTTATCACTGAGGAAGTTTTACTTGAAGACGATAAAGTTAACGTCATAGAGCTGGAACATGTTTATGGACTCACACCGCAAGCCCCCCCCCCAAGAAAAGGAAGCGGCGGCTGTCCACCTACCAAACTTTTGGAGGGTGAGGCTGAACTCTCCAAATGCGTGATAGGTGAGACGGCTGTTAATTGTGGCACAGAGGATGCCGATCGCATGGAATGAAACATAAGACGGCTTCTGCTTAATTCTACCAGAAGTGCATGCAAGCCAAGTAGTACTGTCCAAAAACTGGCTCTAAATGCTCGACGTCCACCTCTGGCTATGATCTCTGATGGCAGGCACGATCATGTGTGGACGGGCAGCAAACCATCAGTCTCCTGTTCGTTATAAAACAAAGCTCACACGGCAGGTGAATAACCGTAAGTCTTCTGACTCTTACCTCCAACGACTTGCAGACTGACAGAACCTCTCGTCATCCACACAATAGTCGGAGCGTACAGTCGGCTAGCCTAGCAGCGACTACATACATCATCGCAGGGGGATACTAGGCTGCCTAACGTCACACATCCCCGGAGCTTCATCGCCATGCCATATCGTGGCATTGTTGCATAGTACTCTTCGTAGTATTGATAATTCACCACATTGTCACGTCACTCAGCTATTCGAGCAGTGTCGGGAAGAGAGGGAGGGAGTTTGGAACATCACACTATCATCCCTATCATTCATTCATCTGGTACACAAATTCTTCCTACCATCCTGTTGACATTATTCTTTATTCCAGACATTAGTATGCTTCAAGCTATCATTCATAAAAAAAAATTGGGCCCAGGCCTTCAGCTGGGAACCCTCTCTTTGTGGGCACCTGATTGCATCATCAGTTTCTTGGAATATTAGCAGTCTTGGCCCACGTGCACTTGTGCTCGGCCAGTCGCTCTCCTTTTCTCACCTGCACTTGCAGTCTCTGATGTTAAAAACCCTCACAGCCACATCCATGAGTGGGTCATTGTTGTATTTTTCCATTTGTAGACACTAAGTATTTGTTAATTCTTAATTGTGTGTTGGGTTTCAAACGTCCTTTTTTGTGATTACCAGTCGAAATCTAACATCGGTTACCTTTTTTATTTGTTCACCGCTGGTTTCCTAGATGGCTCCAGGACCTTCGCGCGTAACTGCACACGCTAGTTGTATAGGATGTTGTGATCCGAAAATAAACCACGCTCTGTTTCCGGTTCCGGCAAAATAATGCTATGCCGTTTTTAAATTCGTCTACGAAATAATTCTTTCTATTCACTTGCTCCGCAAGTTTTGGCTACCCAAATGCCAAAAACAACAAGTCATTACGCTTGTTTGTATTGGGCACCCAAAACGATTAGGTGCTGCTCTACAGTTCCTCTTGGTCCAGTTTTTTATATTGATTACTGAATTCGGCCTTCTTGAGGGCTGAGAAGAAGGGGTTTCATAATTACACTTGTCTTTTATTCACCTCTTGGCCAAGGAGTCCTTGCACCCCTGGCCAAGCGAGCAAACACCTTGTACTTTGCTGTCATGGTTTATGGGTGCCCTCTCCTTTTTTTAGAGGCAGTACATACCTCCTTTGGGGGTTTGTTGGTAACATCGACATCCCCAGGCGTTTATTTGCTTATTCGTGGCTCGTTGTGCAGAGTTGTTTTCATCCCATCCTTTTATCTTTCGTTCAGTGTTCCTGTCCTCCAGGAATTTGAAACGCCTTCACCTCAATGACTGCATGTGGCCAAAATCTCGTGTCATCGATTAACCTTTGACATGGGACCATGGCTGCACAATTCATTTGGCTTTCAATATATCTCCATTATTTTAGTTTGTTTTAGACTTTAGGTGGCATTCCTTTTATGGAACTTTCACGATATGCCACATTTTGTTCCATGCTGCGCATCTTAGGCATACATTTTTTTTTTATAGACGAGGTCTTATGACCTTCCTCGACTCTCGTTACGTATGTGATATTATGCATAGATTATGTATTCACTTTATGAATAGATGCAGATAGAAACCTGAGCATTGCTTTACATTAGGTGAGACTTGTGTAGATATATATAGTTTAAACTGGATAGGTTTATATACTTGGGTACTGAATTTTTATACTTTTTGCCTCTTTGCGATCATATCACGTTCATGAGAGAAGGACAGAATTGCACATGAATTTCTGCACACATAAATGTGCACAGCACTTTTTATTGTTTTTTTTGGTGGCTGGTTGTTAGGAAACTTTTTGGATGAAGCATTTTGGGGTAGTTTTTATGTTTCTCATTGAACTCTGGAGTTAAAGGAATTTGTTTTCATTGGTGAATGAAACCTTTGCTGTAGCTTTCTTCTGAGCTGACCCTCAGGTGAGACACTAGGAGCATGTAGGTGCTCTCAGGTTGTCCAAAGTGATGTTCAAGGCCAAAGGCGAACACTCACTAAGGAATCATCCACACCGATCTTCAAGACCTAGGGAGAGGATACCGAGCCAAGCACATCGCCTTATATCCGTTCCTTAGAGCTTACCTGCTTTCCATTTGCTTCAATGTCTGTAACCATTCTTACGCCAAAACTTTCAGCATTTGGGATCAGCCATCTATCTTCGAACCCCCTCACTCCCTCTGCTTTGCTCCAATGGTACGTTTTGGCGATTTGAGGCCCTGATTTCCCCACAAACTTTTACACACCTTTGTAGTGGATGGATTTTTCTTTGTAGACTTCTTTCCGTGCTATCTGGTCTAGTTTTGTATCTTGGGCCAGGAAGTTCCTGGATGTTCCTGAATCGTCTTCCGTCGAATTGGAGTTTAGATTTGTCTCCCGTGGAACGATGAGGTTTTTTTTCCAGTCTTGAGCATGGGAAACTCCACCCCTTCCTCCCTTTTTAGTCATTCCCATTCATTGGTCAGGCATAGGCAGTGAAAATTCACATGTAATTGCCTATTAAGCCTTTTTGGTTTTGCTTAACCTTATTGTGTGAATATCTTTCCTGAAACCAAAGTAAAACGACAGTGATGTCAATCTATAATATCTTCCAACTTTGATATTCAGATTCCTTTTGGTGTATGGTTAGGAAAGTCCTTTATATGTTTCAGTGGATTCTGAGGTATGGGTATTTTTTTTTCCTTTTTGAACTAGGTTTCGTCATTGATATTAACTTTTCTTTTCTTCTAGGCTCCTCGACCGAAATAGTAGAATAGTGTCGCCTCTGTCTCAAGGGCTTTTCTGGGCCGAGAAGATGATATGCTGGGAGGTGTGGAGAGAGACCAATGAGTGGAGTTTGGTTAGCACAGTCGATGTGTCTTTCCATCAAGATCTCGTTCTTTGTGCAGAACTGTGACAGGGAGGAATGGCACCATGCTCATCATGAGCACTTTTCAGAACGATTATGTGTGAGATTCTGCTACGTCCATGACAAGGTCTCAGGACGTTCTGGTCTCATCATTCACCACAAGCAACGCTTCCACACTTTCTTGAACAAATAGATGGTGATGGGCACAGGTCAAATGGCAGGAAGAATACGATCTTCCCTTGGAATTGGGAGGAATGATGTCCCTGTTGTTGTGTAATCTGACAATAGAGTCCCGGGAAAAAATATCCCCTTTGCTTGAGAGGAAACGGGCAGCTCTCAGACCTTGTTTAGCTACATCATGCAGTCTACTCATGGGCAGTTGACAGCCTGAGCAGGCCTTGGCTGTGTTAGGTTGCGGACCTGTCCTGTCGTCTCGCTTCTACTTGCCTCATATATATTAGGTGAAAGGATGGAAGGCGTGGAACCCTACAGTCCGAAAATGCCAGCGGTTGACAGATTCCTTGAATCTCCCTTCCATCAAGGTTTATTCCTTAGCAGCCATCAAGGGCTTCAGGTCAGTTTATTAGATTTGTCTCCTCTTATTCAGCAGGCACGGAATGACGTCACACATGTCCATTTCTCAACTTGTTTGGAATGCATAGACCGCGGATTCAACACCTCTGCTCTGCCGGAGACCTTCCTTTCGCATCAGTCAGCCTATCGGGGAAGCCGTACGTGCCACCACATTGAGCTTCTTTCCTCCTGCTCACCCAGAAGATTTTTTTTCTTCTTCGCCCTGGCGACAGCTATAAGGGAGAACTGCTAGCTACGGTGACGGGCAAGGTGTCTCACATGGGATAAGTCCTGGAGCAAAGTGACTTTCTTGTTACCACAAGAGGTCAGAGTGCCCTGCCAGACCAGTTAAGATATTTTTTGGAGCCACAAAGCATCAAGAAGAACCAACTGTTGACGAGCATGCGAAGAACGGTGGAAAGGAGAGGAACCAGTACTGGATCCCGCTGTTCCTTAAAATGTATGGGGTCGTCGGGCGTCCAAGCAAGGACGCTGTGTTACTTTCCCTGGTGGCTCTCTGGAGTTGTGAGATCATCGAAAGGACATATGAGCAGCCTCTGAGTCAGGAGATTTAACCGGATTCTGTTTGGGCCCATGAACTGTATGCTACAGTGGGTGTTTGCAGCAGAGACACGACTGGAAGAAATACTACCTACATGCTCATGGAAGAATAGGACAACTTTCAACAGCCATAGTTTCGGAATGTCCTGGTAGCCGTTAGAAGTTTGGGGGATGAGGACCTTATCTTTGCTGGTAGTTGCATCAGCGGACAATGAGGTGGCTATACTGCCAAGGGAGGAACTTGAATGAATTGGTGGGGAAAGTTAGTAGCACTCTTACTATTCCTTTTCTCTGACATACTGTAATTGTGTTCAAAGTTTTTGGCAACAGGCTCTGGGTTCGACCTGTCCCACCATCCTATTGGACAAATGAAGTTTAATTAGAAAGTTGAGTATTTAAGGAGAAGTAAAAACTTCATTTTAAACATAAAAATAGCTTTTACTCATCCTTCAATACTTTAGGGAACCCACCCACCCACCCGGTTAAGCGGCTATGTATGAATCAGGACACAAAAGTGGGGATCAAAGGGATGGCATAAATGAGTTATGTAATCTGGGGCGCCGCCCTGGTGGGGACAGTGGCCTAGCTACGTTAGGTGTGTACAGTGGCGAATTAGCCCTTGGGGGCTCCCTTCCTTAATATATAGAATGACCTACAAACAATGCACTAGCTGAAAAATGTTTAAACCATACTTTTCTAATTTTTTCTAATTTTTATTTATAGTGAACTCATAGGGGCCACTTTTCATACTCCAGTCGAGCGGTCCCTATTTTCACTTTTCGAAAAAAAAAACTTGGAAAAAAGTTTGGATTTAGAGAAATTTTTCAGCTTGTGCGTTTTTTATGGTCCACCATGTTTTTTTTGTAATAACATGAGAATGTGCGGACGGGAATGTTCGAAATTCATTTTTAAAATACAGTTTATACCAAATTAAATAACATGTTTAATTTACCAATTAAATCTAAATGTTTTTTCTTTCGGGGGGGTCCCCTGAGGCTGGGGGGCCGGTGGCATTCTGCCACCCTTGCCACCCTGAAGCTACACCGCTGGGTGTGGAGCTAGTCCTTTAAGATTACCTTTAAGTTTTGGGGTTAATATTGGGCATAGAGCATTATTTCAAAACGAATAAGCTTAAATTAGATACTCAAGTATTTCAGGCAAACTAAAAACTATTCTAAGGTTTAAAACTATGTTATAAGTAGAATAGAGTTAACAATTCTTACCTAACTTTTGTTCCTTCCAAAAATACAGCAATGTTCTTTTTCACAAAAGGATCTCTTAAAATTTTAGAGACAGTTGGCCTCTGTTCTGGATTCTGGTTTAGCATAGCTCGGATTAAATTTACCAATTCAGAGCTATATTGTCGGGGCATACAAGGAAGCTAAAAAATGTAAGATATAAACAGATGAATACATGCAAAATAAAAACTAATTTATGCATACATACACCTCTACTAATTACCTTTCCTCGGAGAATTTTGTACATCAGTGCATTAATGTCATTGGCATTAAAGGCATGGCGTAGTGTTGCAATTTCATAAATGCAGCATCCTAAGGCCCAAACGTCCGACTGAATAGAAAATAAACTGCACTAATCATTTCATATAGGCCTAATAATAATTAGTTAAGAAACAAATGCAAAGTAAAAACTAAAACATGCAATGCTGCATGCTTGTTGAATTCACAATGTTGAAAACCTCTCTTCATTACAGTAAGAATGTACCAGTCAATGAACTGGTACATTCAACATACTATAGTGACAACAGCAGCAGTAACTGCATTAGAAAAATCTTGAATTCAAATCATTTGTTCATGTAACTTTAGAGCATATAATGAAAACTAAATATGTAAACGGACTGAACAGTTGCAGCCATAAATTGGCATCAAATAGTCATAAATTTGCTAGAAGACGTTGCTATGATACCAAAGTGAAATACGTAGAAAGAACTTTATTTTTCATTGTTTATAACTATGCCTTATCAGAAATTTGTAGTTCCGTATCCATCAATTCTTACCAATTGTTGTTGCAAAACTCCTATAACCCTTCTGCAATTTTAGAGAGCGTATTATTCGTATTTACATATTTTGTTTTAATTAACTACACAACACTTCAAACGAAAAGCATGGGAATTGAGAGGAATGTTTCTTTACTGTCTTAAGACTTTACCTTGTGATTGTAAGGTTTGTTGGAAAATAGTTCCGGGCTCATATAGTATGGCGTTCCAATCAAGGTGGTAGCCATGGCACTCTCACTCTCTAGCACTTTGGCAATTCCTAAATCACCAACTTTGATCACTTTACTTCTGGTCAGGAAGATATTTTGTGTTTTCAGGTCTCGATGTAAGATGTTACGCTCGTGCAGGTACTGTCAAAAAAAATTATTACATTAGTGCGTAGCATATATCAACCACTTTACTACCCATGTATCAGTTGAAAACTTTAAGTAGGTTGAGAAAATGATATGTTGATTTATAATTGTACTGTAAATTTAAACTTGGACGTTACCATATATTTTAAATACTTAATAGACATCTCCTAAATTTCAATATTATTCGGAAAACTCGATAAAGTCAAAGTTCGCTCACTTTCACACACTAGACATTCATACACTATGTTTTGCTGGTGTCTTCTTCATGCTTCAAGGTTTTTAGGACTTCCTACTGCATCATTCTTCCTTGGACCACTTGCAAATTCAAAATTTGGCGGTTGTGTAGCCTCTGGTATTAGCATACTTGGTTCTCCTTCCAAACCTCACTGCCGATCCAGGCAGTACGTATTTCTAGTGTGTGAAAGAAAGCGAACTTTGACTTTATCGAGTTTTCTGAATTTTACGAGTTCAATTGAAAACACCTGTAACCGGTAGACACAGTGGTATTTCAAATACATCTCCAAAACAACACCACAATACTACCAACGAAGAACAAACACAGTTCAACAATTAAATTTTCGGAGAACTCCAATCTCTCTCACCTCAACCTGCTGGTCAGGCCCGAACTTGGCACGGCCCTGAACAGAGAGTGAGCAGTCCAGATCCACTGACAGATCAGTGGTCCTGCTGACATGCGCGCGAGTTCAAATCTGGATACGACGAAAGATGTTGCGATGTGAATTAATTTTTTCGTGGTTTTGGTGTTAATTCTGAAGAAGGAGATTGAAGTTCTCCGAAACTGTGTTTGTCCTTCGTTGGTGGAATTGTGTTGTTGTTTTGGAGATGTTACACAAGTTCAACTTTTCACAGTATGTTATACAACGATGTTTTTCGATTCAATATTTTGTAAGATTTGCAAGATTTGTAGCTTTCCGAAACTGTATTATTATCAACACTTCCCAGAAATATATTACTGTTTTGTCCAAGTCTCAAGATTATGGTAGTGATCACCCACTTCTTGACTTTGGGACTTACACTGATAATAGCTTCATCAGCAGACAAGTAATTTTTTTCTTCTAGGTCTAGATTTGTATTAGTTTTAATTTTGCAACCCTGATTTACGTTACTCTATAATAAATGAAAGAATAGAATTGTGTGCTACTGTTAGTCGATGTAATATTTAATTTGAAGTGCTTACTTGCAAGGCCATACAAATCTGGATAAACCACTCGACAACCTGCGTCTCTTGGAAGTAGACACCTTTTTGTTCTTTGATTTTCTTGTATAAATCTCCACCTTCACAGTAACTCATAGCGATGAAGAGAAGACTATCGCCCGACTTGAACGCATCTCGATAACAAACAATATTAGGATGGCGAAGAGAAGCCAGAAGTTGCACTTCCAAGTGCGCAGCACGAATCTCTCGTTGTGATGCATTTTCAAGATTGATTTGCTTCAGGACATACTAATCGGCAAAGAAGAGAAAGAAAAAAATCAATTTTTTTTTCATGCATTTCGCATTTATTTGAACAATTCAATAAATTGAATCAATTTCAACAATAAATACACAATTGTTACATTTTAAAAAAATATCAAAGCTCGTGCATTTTGTGTCTATTATTTTCAGCCAATTGTACTCTACAGTTTGACATGTTTATTAATATTTTACTGAATGCTAACTTTTGTTTGTCTTTATCAAAAACTTTGCAGTTATGGTATTTGCAGCTTCTGATCTACCCAATAACGCTGCTGAATGGTGAGAGGTTGTGAAGATAAAGTCAAGGTATTGTTTATATAAAGTTTTAATAACTGTAGTGGGAAGTCTGGAATATGATTATTTTATGCCCAACTTCAAAACCAAAAATGGAATCGACTAATTTCTAGTTTATGGAAGACTTTGTACTGGTTGTAACCTTTACGTAGGGTCCAACGTATACGCAAACCCAGCTAAACACACTTGGTTATTATACCTTCTATAATTAATCATTTTCATACAGATTTCGTGACAATAATTTGTGTGCCCACCATGTGCCGGTAGGGACAGCGTGCCATCTTTCAGGATAAGAGGGTAATAGATACATAAGATTTGTAACCCATCCCATGGCGTGTAGAACTGCTAAGAGGTGAGTGAAGTAAGTACTGAGAATATGAATGACATCCTAATTCCTGAATCATCAGAGTCCAGTAGAGACTGATAAAGCAGGAATAAGGTATTCTAAGGACACCCCTCGTAGCGGTTTTAAACGACATGGAATGGGATACACATTTTTTGTTCACACAGGTATACTCTTATCTTGAAAGATCACATGTTGTCTGGGAGGTAAATGGTCGTCACATAAATTATTGACATAGAATGTGCGTGAAAATTATTAATTAAAAAGAAAATATAATAGCCAAGTGTGTTTATACATGGATTTATTTAGATTTTTTACAAGTAACGCTTAAATTCAAAAAAGGAAATACTCCATCGTATTTCGTGAATTTTCATATTTTTTTTGGATTTGGGCATGTAAGCAAAGATTATTTATCGATAACCCAGTAAATACTGTGCTTTCTCTTTTTTTGTAATGTGAACGGGTGGTGATACATGGTTTGAAAATGCTAATACAAAAACCATTAATTTTAGACTGCAAAAAAAAAAGTTGGGTTCTCAGGTCTACCTCTTCCAAAATAGACAAGGTCACCACCTTTCATTTTATTATGTGTTTATATCCAAAGTGAGCAACAAGTGCTAAAATTTTAATATAAGAGTTGCACGCTATACAAGAGTTCAGCTGTAGTCTTCGTGTGCTAGCTTAGTCGTCTAAACTGGTTTTTTTCTTCCGCAGGGAACAATTCTGATTTTAGGTGTTTTACTGTTTAGTGAGTACTGTAAAGCTGTGCAGATACCAATACAGGTACAGGGACCTGCTGCAGGTATCACTGGTACCGGTATCGAATCGGCACAGAGTTAACAAGTGCTTGAAAAAGTACCGGAATCGGCTTGTTTTTTCCAGAATCTGCATTTTTGTACATTATAATATGGCATATTGTTTCCAACGCTACTAAAAATTAGCCAAAAACTAAGTCAGCAATAGGATTAGGCCTATAAGTATAAAATATTTACAGTCAACACAGTGTGTTTACATGGTCTCATTGAGCAATAAAGTTTTTAGCGAACAATTCCTTTGTAAAAATGTTATGTTTGTTACACCATTAAATTATTAATGTATCAACACGTTCTGTATTGTTTAAGTTATCATTTGACATTGGCATTGGCACTTGCATGGTATCGGCATCGGTACAGTATCTGCACATGACCAAAAGTACTGGTGCTGGGATCGGAATCGGGTAAACGGGCACCGGTATCGAACCGGTATCGGAAAAAGTGGTACCTGCACAAAAAAATTAGAAGTGCTCAAAATCTCTCAAAAGACAGCAAAATTTTGCACAGCTGGAACATCGAAATTGCTTAACTCTGTGAAACAATTTTTTCAAATAGCGATAGGAAAATAAAAAGATTTGATGTGCACAAAGTTTTTAGAGCTTGGCACATGCAACCAACAATGTATGTAACTCCCAAACAACTTTTTTTCATGGCCTTTTATTTATTAGGCTTACCTCAGAGGTAGGGGTGTGCGGTTTTAATATTTTGGGTTCGATTCAATTTCGATCGATTTTGGGAAAGAACATCTCGATTTCGATTATTATTCGATTTCGAAATTAATTTTTTTCTTTTTCGATTTTAAACTATTTTTTTTCCAATTTTTATCAAAAAGGGCTAGCCTTTGAAAAAGATATTAATTTTAAGTAATTACACTCCTGTAAACTAATGTTACTCCAATACATTGAACTTTGAATTATGTCTTCATTTAATGCTCAAAACAACATTTGGTTTTAACACAAAGTTAGAAAGCAAGCTTCCACCTTCCCCCACTCCTCGTTTTGAGTAGCATCATCCTTAGATTTTATTTAGTCAAATTAACTTCATATATTGTGCAAGTTTGGCAAATTATTGCCCCTTAGTTGATTGCTAAACTTACACTGGCATGTTGTAAGGCAATGACTACACTATTTTAGCAATGATTAATATGGTACCATGCACAGTTGCCATATAAAATGAAGTCATTACACATTTTTTACTAAAGTTAATGCTTTACTTGATTCAAATTTTTTTGTTAAACTTTATTCAGTGTGTTTACTTAAAATTTTTCATAAAATCGAAAATAATTCATCTCGTTACTCGATGGGATCTCGTTACTCGGTGGGAATCTCGTTAATCGGTGGGAATCTCGTTAATCGGTGGGAATCTCGTTAATCGAATTTTTCGATTTTGATTCTGACGGATTCGATTCGATTTCGACAGCATAATAAAATCGAAATCGAATCGAAACTTTCGATTTTCGCACAGTCCTAGTCCACAGTTACTCTTCCGTTTGTTCTTAGGCCACCAGTGTTCCACAACATCGTGATCATTTTAACAGTATACTAATGACTACTGCTGCATTACACTAATAATAATAAAATTGAATTATTACCTATAAGATACCATGCTCACACTTGAATTACAATATTTTTTGCAGACTTACACTAGAGATCGTGGGGTGACTTAAACACATGCACTCCTATAATACTAAATAACTAGAATTGTGGAAATTTAACTACTGTCAAAAAACTTTTAACATAACCGTAAAGAAAGCCTTGGGATTAATAGGAAAAAATGCCTTAATAATTTTAAGGGAAGCCTCATTGAACTGAAGGAATTAAAGCATGCACAGTTAGTTACAGGTTTTGTAACTGATATTCCAGCATTGCAACAATCCTGTGAAACAATATAACCCAGTTCTTTACACACGAATTTTCAATTTACTTTTTACAACATTTTTCTGAATGCTTCAGAATGGACTGAATTGGACATGCTTTACCATTCCTGGCCATTAACTGAATTTCAACAGCTTGATTGGTAAGAGTAATTATTATAATTTATCTCATAATTTAGTAAAGTTTAGTTCACTGTCTTACTCTGAGCGGTTGTGCCAATATCGTACAGGATTCCCACCAAAATACCGATATAAATTTTCCCCATGTTTTCCAGAGTAGTTGCAGTCAATTTCCATGCCACCATTTTAGGTTGGAATTTTTTTCATACATTTTGCCTGGCTTACTTGTTTGTAGGGCTGACAAAGTACAGAAGAGTAATGAACCCAATTTAATTAACTATTTAGGGTTTAATATAAGGATATTAAAGCATTTTTTTTTTACATATGTTCACATGTGTTTAATGCGTTTAGCCCTAAGCCTATGATAAAAGTGGTTTCGTTTTTTCCTGAATTTGCAGGGTTTTGTGAAAAATCTGAAAATTCCTTGACTTTTCCCTGATTTTTAAACATGTAACTTAAATTCCCTAGGTTTCAAGGTTAGTGGGAATCCTGTTGTTTTGTTGAAGTTTTGTTGAACACCTATTAATGTTTAGTTAAAACTTGTATATCAGAACTGCATGAAAGAAGTTCAGAAATTTTAGCATGAATGGTTTGTTAATGTGATGATCTTTTTACTAATACGTTAGATTAAACTTGGCAGCAAGCATAATTTCAGCCGTTGACTTATGTCAGTAATCGGCCAAGGTGCTAAACTGGTGGAAACATAACTCCTGATCCTCTAGTAGAAATCACTTCATTGCGAAAGCGGATGACCACATCAACAAAATTCATGTTGTTAGTTTTAAACTCGTTGAGATTTGCCGCTTCAATGCGTCGATCAAATGGAAATCCCATTGGTCTTTTGTCCGGGTACTTCTCATTGAGTATCCCACAGTAACTGGTTGCATCCACGCATTTTTGTCCGGTTCCTCCGGATACCTGAGCAACAAAATAATCAACAACTTTTAGATCGTTGGTAAATATAAATTGGATGAAGCCAAAAGCACTAGCATACATTGGTTTACAACAAAAGAAGCATGAAGAATTAACGCTCAATATTTCGCTAGCTAATGCACGAGCTTTTTCAAGAGGACGAGAATGTCACATGCTATGAACTATTTTCTTATCCTCTTGAAAATGCAAACATTGAGTGTTAATTATTCATGTTTTTTTGTGTTTTTTTGTTATTAACCAATGCATGCTAGTGCTTTTGACTTCATCTAATTGATATTTTATCGAGCACTCATTCCCCG
>JAHWFP010234581.1:59661-72381 GCA_023313725.1 Lithobius niger | reverse complement strand
CAAGTCCAAAAGGCAACGTAAATAGGTTTGCATCCGTATTTATTAAATCTTAGTAGAAGACCAGGCAATCATCGGGAAACAAAACCAAAAACTACACAAAACTATGTGTGAAACAAAGCCACAAGTCTAAAAGAAGTCTGGCCAAGCACCAGACTAACACCTGGAAAAAACCCGCAAATGTAACAAAACCCCGAGCAAAGCCAGTACAGTCACACCTCGTTATAACAGTACCTCTTACAACAATAAACCTGTTATAACAATGCTATTTTCGAGTCTCTTTAAGCAGCAATGCATGCAAAAGTGATTGTTTATAATATTAAACCTGAAATAACATTTTACTTTTCAAGGACCCTTGGACATCGTTATAAAGAGGTTTCACTGTACTACAATAATGCTAAGCTTACTAATATTCGTTGTAGTAGCCTAGCCTGTACTCTTTTTTAAGAGCAGCTATTTTTGTGTGATAATTATTGCAATAATGTGGATTATGGTCCTTATTTGAACAGGAACAAAACCGTAATTACTTACTTCCAGAAGAAGAACTCATTCTGTGTTGCCATTATGAATATTACATTAGAGAATTTTGTCGCAAATTTCAGCCGCCAATGCCCAAGTGTGTTGTGGTAAGTTAAAAACTAGGCTGTATAGCATAAAACTTTATTTATTTACATCTTCCATAATTTGGCATTTGAATTGAATGAATTTTTTTTTTTAAAGGGAACTTCTTTCCACTACTTCAAGAGATTTTATTTATTGAATTCAGTTATGGACTTTCATCCGTACGAAATCTTGTAAGTACAAATTGTTGGTATTCTGGCTGAGATGTTTTGGATAAAAAAAAGTTTTAGTTTTAAGTTGGTTGTTACACCAACTTAGTAAAGAGTCCAGGAGCCAGCAATACTGTCGTACACCTATCATTTTTGCGTGTGAGGTAGTTTGTCCAATTTGGTCAGTTTTTTTAAATATTTTTTACAATAGTTTTTTTTTTATTTCAACCTTAAGTCAACCGAAGCAATTTAATGCTTGTGTGGCTGAACCTACTCAATTTTGAACATTACCAGCCCTTTTTGAGAGAAAAAATATCTGGTAATGGGAGGGGCAAACCCGGGGATTTGAACTGGGAAACCTCTGCTTATCATAGGGGCAAAAAGATTGTCCAGAATTGGCCAGAATAAGTTCCCATAGCTGCTGAAGGAGCATAGCATGATAGCCTGTCACGCTACCCTGGCCAGCAGTCCTGGCGGGACTTTGGCCAAGGTCTCCTTTCCAGGGGTCCGACCACATCCGCAAACCTCCAGAAACCAGGCTGAGCTCTATCACCGCTCAGTTAAAAGAGAGGACAGTGCATGCACCATTATTTCATGTGTACAGCAAGAACTTCATACATTTCTTACTATACCATTTCATCTAAATACACTTGTATTTGTTGTCAAAATCAGTATAAAATTGTTTATTCCCTTCTTATTACTAAAAAAAAAACCATTTATACGTGAACAAATATTTTACTCCTTCCATTTGAAGTACTCTTTAGTAGCATAGTACAAGCAAAATATCAACCAGGAAGAATTTTCCGCCTAACAATTTATTTTTGAATAACATTTTCCTCGAGACCATGTGGTGTGAAATTGTGTCAAGGGCATTTGCCAAATTTCCTGGACAATTTGTTTAGTGCAATCTAGTAGAGCCTGTGTGGATGTATTGTTATCAGGGTTGCAATACATCATGATGTCTTGCGAAATAATTTTTTTTTTAAATCATTTTCCGAAAAAGTCAATTCACTAAAAAATCACGCACATTTCCACTAAAAAAAATCATTTTTCATTAAAAAAAAATGAGTTTTTGCATTTACATACATTTTTTTCTATGTTTTGAAAGCTGTAACCAACCAACTGTATGTGCAAACAAAGTTTTAGTTTTGTTGCGTATTACAATAATTGACTTGTACAGTAACAAAAGTACAGTTTATGGATTTGTCATGCACTGTAGGCCTACATTAGATTCACTTTGACATAACCTAATTTTTTTTCCACTTTTCGGTTCAAATAAGAGTAGGCTACTTATTGTGCCAATCCAAATGATATAATTACTCTGTCCTAATCTGTGACGGAGGCAGTTGCAACGTGTAACACTGGTTTGTCATCAGTGACGTCTCTTACTTCCCTCAGTCGCCGCCCATAGCCAAAGCCGCCACCTTAAATAAGTCAACCAAATATTCCCCTCATTTTTGCTTGGCTAGCCATTATCCAGTATCCAGGCGTCAAAAATTGTGCTGGTTTTAAGCCAACAAAAAAAAGGAAAAAGAGAAAAATTGATATACATTTTAACTCCTAACGTAGTCTTGGGATGAAGAGGGGCAATTTTGCTAGGAAATACCTAAGATCTTATATGTGCTACAAAACGTGAGTCCGAGCATTTCCAGGGTGCTTTTCTTCCCGAATGTACAGTTAAGGGTAGGCTGAGACGTAACTTGAACCTGTGACCCTACAGTGTGTCATAAAATCATGCAAATTACAAACAGCTAAAACTGAGAATACATAAACCCAAAGAGCTTGATGTACGACAATAAGGAATACAATTATCAATTAGCTCTCGCCCACAAAGAT
Organism: Lithobius niger; assembly: GCA_023313725.1. Lineage (NCBI taxonomy): Eukaryota > Metazoa > Arthropoda > Chilopoda > Lithobiomorpha > Lithobiidae > Lithobius > Lithobius niger. The sequence goes on along the minus strand of JAHWFP010234581.1, from coordinate 69,778 downwards.
CTCTAGACAGATGGTTTCGCCCTTGTTTGGGCTCTTCAGTAGAGAATACTTTGTGGATGAGAGCTGGGTTACGCTTGCTAGGGCAAATGATAAGAGCGAAACGAGTACGGTTTCAGCAAGCAAAATAGCAGAAACTTCTGCTGGTTTGGGGCTCCATTCTACTGCATGGCAGACACCCAGGCCTAGGTCTATTTTTACCAATTGATCATGTAATATCAATTAGTTCTCACCCACAAAGATCTCCAGACAGACTGTTTCGCCCTTGTTTGGGCTCGTCAGTACAGAATACTTTGTAGAGAATACAAGCAGTAGGAGCTTAAATCTTGTTAAGTGGTAGAGCTTTGAAGATTATTTGCTGTCTGGGAAATGGTGGGAAATTTCTACAGATATTTAACGCTTCGTTGCAGCTCGGTTTCAGAGCCTTCTAGGCTAGGTAAGCCTCAAATTTGTCATAGTTCTTAGTGATGGTTACGGCTTCAAGCTTATGTCGGGTTGGTGAAGAATGTTCTTAAACGACCATGGAATCCCAATATGGTTGGTGTCTAGTGTCTCTGGAGTGGGATGCAATTTCATTAGTTTACACCCGTACCTTTAAAGCACAGGATCAACCGAGACCAGACGATGTCAAGAGCCCTGTCCCTTCCAAACGAAGTTGACGGCAATTTCACGATCGCACGTTGGAAGAAGTTTGCACAGTTAGTTGTTAGTTTCTTTTTTATGTATATGACATCATTGCTGATAAATTCGTTATAATGTTTAATGGTATAGTAACTCATTGTTTAACTTTAAATAGTTAACAATCCCTTAAACAAATTAATCTCAGAGTAAATAATAGCATTGAAGCCAATATGTATTTTAGATGACCTTATGGCCGTAAATAAACTTAGATCCCTTTCGGTCTTAAGTGAGTAATTTAATTTAGACCCCTTCTGGCCTTTCAGTGAACACCTTAGATCCCTTTCAGTCTTTAGTGAGTATTAGACCCATTTCAGTCCCAAGTAAACAATTTCATATGATTTAAGCTAAAAACTAGACTATTAACTAGATATTTAATTGAGTGCACTTAGATAACAATAATCTAGTAGTCACATTTAGGGTTACATACTTATATTTTTTGACTAAGTAAATTCAAGCTACATTCGGTTTTCCATTTGACGTATTCACATTAAGCTTTTGCGTGAATTGGCACGCTCAACAGAATAATTATACATAGGCCCATATAATGCGTAATAATTTTGCAGCACAATTTACTGCAGCTGTTGCCCTTAATAAGCATTCAAAGTGCATTTTATAAACGTTGCTTGAAGTATACGACACAGGTGACTCCACTATGTCTTAGCAATTCGATTGCTGGCTGTAACATTCTTATTAGCGGGAATTTTCAGTGAGCATTTCGCAGTAACTCCCTGTAGCAGAATCTGCATGACACGAGACAATAAGTTTGTAGTACAGCGAGTCTTTCTGCAGTATGATTTGACTACTCCAGAGGGAGAAAAATTATTTCGTTTTGCCCTGGAAAACATCTTAACCTGTTAATTTTAGCATTACATTGATCCTCAATGTTGTTTCCCTGGAGGTTTCTTGGCTGCTTGTAACCGCCTGCTTGCAAGCCCTCCTCTATAAAAGCGAGAGTGTGAACTCTTTCATCATTCATTTTCCTCCAGAGGTTGCCTCGCGTCACCTCGCTTCACCTCGCTTCTCGTTTCCCGACCTTTGATTGATTTTCGTATTTGATTTTTCGTCGCCGAAGATGGCAGCAGCACCTGATGTCGCCGCTTCGAGTGCCGCTCTCTCTCATGCTACTGCTCAAGCTTTCATCTCGAACCCCTTCCTCGGCTACCGATGGCTTTCGGCCCTCGACCTTCGGACCCTAACTTAGACGAGTACCTGCTCCAAGTTGGTCAACGCACCTCTCACCATGAAGCTCCGGACTTATCCGAAATTGAAAGCGAATTCCGGTTTGCGAAAGAATCCTACCGTGAGGCGAAAAAGAGCTATAGTCGGGCTGCTACATCACTTCAACCCCCGCCGATTCTGAACTCGCCATTGGATCTTCTGTCCAATTCGTCTCAAAGAGGCCAAAGTGTGACCTGCAGCGATGTCGACTTGCTCGTCAAAAGTGCCATCCGAACGCACACAAACGAGAACCCGATGTCACTTCCATCTTGCACGTCATCATTACGCCGAGCTCACACTCGGGAGTGGGTGACTTCAAACGCCAGCCAAGAAAGCCGAAAACATACACCTCAGCTTTCGACTCAAGCATCCAAGAAGCTCAAACCGTCAGACGACCACGCCGTCACCTCTGCAATTCCAACTGGGAACGATCCACCTCAACTTCAAGCCCGAACCCGTCTTTCGTCTCAGAAGCCAATACACTTCACTGACGAAAATGATGACGACCCTACAATCCCACTTGCGACCCTCCTCAAGACGGTAGAAGACAGAGTCCTTGACTGCTTCCTCTACAAGCCAACGCAGTCGGACGATGCTCCCGTCATCAACCGAGGCTTACACAGGTTTCGGTTTCGCTTTGCGAGATCGCGACTTCAAACCACGCAATCTACTCAGCCAATCAACCACCCTCTTAACTTGCCTCCTCCGAAACGAAGGCTCCTTACTTGGTAAAGGTGAACCTCTGATACTTGACAAGGAACCACCGGCTCCAAGACCCGGTTGACGTTGACGTTTCTGCATTAACTAAGACATCTCTTAAGTTATAGAGGTGATGATATAACAACAGGAGGACTAACCAAACTGTAAACTCTGTTTTGAGCTCCCCCCCCCCCCCAATTTTTACATTGTCATTAGTCTGCCTTCTGGCTGTTCCCCGGCGACAAATTCGGTTAGCCCCCCCCCCCCATGGCGTAGCCCCTGTCTAAACACCACTCCAGCAAATACCGGTCAATTTTTTTCATGTTGGGTTGGAATACTAGGACTCCAAGTCAGAGCGGTCTCCAAGGTTATATGCCATCTGCCGGCCAAAATGTCAGATTGTAGCACTATGAACATCGATGGAAGATTTGCACGTTAGCATGTGGACTGGATCTTACTTTGAATAGCTAAAAAACATATTACAAACGATATCATGAAGATACAGCACCAAAACACAAGCCAATTTTGAGCAGAAGTATTCAAGATTTGCTCTATGAATGCATCAATTCAAGTATGGATGGCGATGCGTCTTTGGTAAAGCTAGAATGCTACAATGAAAAAGATCAGTAGTTTTTAATGCAATTTTTTTATGCATGCTACTGTAGAAATTCATGCTTATACAAGGCTGTGTGATCCTTCCCCATCCTACTCCTTCCCCTCCCTACCTATAGAAAATTTCACAGCATCAATATGTCTGTGGCAGTTCAGTGGTAAATAAACTGCTTCAGGGCACTATGTCATGTTACATTATGGTGTCGGAGCAACATCCACTAGATTTCTGATAAAGCGTCTCTGATCGATGAATCCTGTCGTGTCGTGGTTCCTGTTGATTAGAAGGAAGCTGGGGCTGGATGCCTTTGCTGTTGAAGGTTAACAAACACCCATATCTCTTTCCACAGGAAAGGGAGAAATAAATTAAACTTATTAGGTCTCTTAAATGTGGCCTATAAATTCTCATCAGTAGCGTAACGCATAGGGCATCATTACTGTGGTGCATATTGACTGGCATTACTTACTTTAACCCTACCTAAGTTACCCTAAGGGCTTATAAGAAGTCAACTCGTACTCATAGATTAGGTGTGTTGAATGCACTGAACATTACGCATGTAGTGCTTTTATTGACAATTAATACACAAGGCGCATGACATTACTACCGTTGTCAGCATGAAAGAAGTGGTGAGGTGAGATGTACTATTATGCCTTCTACACTGAGGGTTCATGGGTGGATCCGCATATCTGTCAAAGAAGCAGTTCTTACTCTAATTTCTTTCTGAATCTTTAAATGTAATGTTAATGTCTTATAAACACTTGTTCGCAACAATCATTAGGGATTTTTGCTCACGAATTTGTGATCATAAGTATCATTTGGACTTTTGCCAGTTAGACCCTTTACACTAGAAGCTTCAAGAAGCATCTTGGAACTCACAAAACAACCTATTTATATCCTATAATTGCAGACTCCGTATGATTTTTTTTCCCTTCGTGGGTCTGCTCGTAGTTGCGAAAAGAAAAGAAAATGACTACATGACTACAGAACAGTGTTCAGAAGGAAACCTTTCTAACATGCAATGATCCTTGACCAAATGCATTTTATAAGAGTAGAGTATCAAAACAGAATTTAATGACAAGTTTTGTGTGAGGGAGCCGGGGGGGGGGGGGGGGGGGGTAAATTGGAATTTTTGTTAACTTCTCTCAATGTTAGTACTTGATAAATTCTGTGTACCGACAGGTTGGTAGGAATCAGAAGAGTGAAGCAGATCGGTAAATAAAAGATTTATTTATTTCGAAAGCAAATTGAGTTGAAAATTAAGAAGCTGGAAAATTCCGTGGTTTTTTTTTTTAATTGAATCGAAATAGCTTTAGACATAGTCGAACAGGAAAAAGCACTTTCAAATCGAAAAAAACACTGAAAATTCGTGTTCAGCTAATTTTCAACAAACATTTTCTACGGCAGCAGTTATGACGAAGACACTTGGTAAACAACAGAAAATGTGAAACTCAAAGTCAGAGACTAAGAAGTAGCCTGAAGAAGACAAACGGCATGGAATTAAGTCATATGTTTGTTGAAAATTAACTAAACACAAATTTTCAGGGTTTATTTAGTTTTGAAAGTGCGTATTTCCCGTTCAGCCATGTCCAAAATAGGTAGCATCGACACACTGAAATGCTGCTTCCCATATGGAAAAAAATAAGTAGACGTAGACCAAATGAGTTTTTGATATCTAGCTGACAGTGTTTAAGAACAAGATTATCTTAATTTACATACTTAGTAGAGTTTATTAGAATTATTTTGTTTATTATTTAACAGAATTAGACCATGGCCTAAGTTTCAAAGTTAGGCATTGGAAGATCGGCAAGTTTACACCGTTTATGTGGTTACAGACACCACAAAGTAAAGGAATACACTTTACCACCAAACGAAACAGTTTGGTAGCAAAGTGTTTAACAGTTTTGTTTGGTGGTAAAGTGTATTCCTTTACTTTGTCAAGATCAGGAAGTTAACTGACAGTATATTTGTGATAAAAGATTAAAAGTTTTGAATTGCAGATGTTTTAACCTGCTTCATTCTCTTTCTCTGATACATGTACTTGAAATACAGTCGATCGGTTGTAGGCTCATAATCTATTCCAAAATTGGCACATCTCTAATTTAAATTTAAAAATACAGCAGATAATACATTATAGCAGGTAAATGTTTTAGCAAAAACTATTTTTTACTGCTCCTCCTCTCAGTCTCCCTTGGTAAATTTGTATTTTGGTATCTTATTTATTGCAAAACTGCTTTTAAACTAAACATTTGGTATTTCATTGTCTAGGTTAACATGTGTATATTTGGCTGCAAAGGTAGAGGAATTCAATGTCTCCATTGCTCAATTTGTGGCTAACGTTAAGAGAGATCGTGAAAAAATCACAGATATTATTCTCAATAATGAGCTTCTGTTGATGCAACATCTCAATTACAATCTGACGGTCCACAATACCTTTCGTCCAGTCGAAGGACTTTTAATCGACATTAAGGCAAGTTACATTGCATCCCATTTATGAAGTCCATTTTTTGTTGGTTTTCATTCAAAATTAAAACTGGAAAGCCTTATTATGTAATTTCAGACTCGATGTCCAGAAATCAAAGATCCCGAATGTCTTCGGGGTCCCATTGACGAATTTTTGGATCACAGCTTTTTGACAGATGCTTGCTTGCTCTTTACACCATCACAGGTACGATCATTTTTGAGGGCGTTCCATTTTGTTAATGAGCAGAGCAACTAGCTTACGTAGCTATTGTATATTATATATTACCGGTATTACCCAAAATTAACGCCACCTAATGAAAAATATGTTTCTCTTGTGTTAGACTCAATGTAGATTTGTGAACGAGAATGTAATCCAGTAGCATTAATAAATTATAAATTTAGTAGGGTAGGGAAATTCAGCAATTGAAGGAAAAGTAGTACCGTAAATCGTGTATTAAAGGCCCAGTTGAAGCTAAAGCCCATCCCCTAAAATGCTGTAAAGTCAAAATCATGAAATAGTGGAGTAAAAGCTCACCCCTGAAATTGTCATTTTTCTACGAAAAACTACCTAAAAGTTATATGATGTGAATAAAGATAGCACTGCTTGCTATGTTTACTGGCTCCGTCTCCCCCCCCCCCGGTGGTAATAGTGGACTCTTCCTTTAGCTCCTAACACCCTGCACAAGACGTCTCTTACCTAAGCCTCCTCCCTTCTTCACAGCAATTAAAAGGATGTAAAAATTGGTCTTTCAGAGATCGTTCAAAAGCTTCAAATTTTCTGTAATAGATGTCCAGAAAGGTTAGAAAATTGATAATGCTTGATTTAACGCCCACTCCCCTATTTTTGCAAAATTAACTGCATAAGCCCATGGACGTTTAATCCACGATTTACGGTAGTCAGATCCGTATCACTTTCTTGTGGATGATGACACTGTAGAAATGAATATGCATGTGATTCAGCAGTTCAGCAAACATTGGAAACATTTGCTACAAATTTGCAACAATCACTGCAAAAACACTAGGTGTCCGTTTGGCTTGTTCAGGCAAACTAAGAAAACCGAAAAAAAATGTAAGTCCACTACATAGCTGCTTCACTGTGCGACCTAAATTTTCTGATTTTCTTAATGTCCCTGTTTTTGCAGTGTTGTTGAATATTTGCAGCAAACGTTTGCAGTGTTGGTTGAACTTTTGAATCGCCAGTATTTCCATTTCTACGATATCAACTCAAATTCATAGTAAGTGTCTAGTTTGTGGAAATGTGCATGATTTTTTTTTGAATTTACTTTTTCGAAATTTATAGTAAATCTGCCTTCAGTTTTTCAATCTTTGACATTGTTTTTTTTTTCTCAACTTCCAGCAAAGTTAGGCTGGCACCGTCTGTCTTCATGAAATTTGTCCAGTAAATTGTGTATTGCTACATTTTACTTCGATTTCACTAAATCATTGCTTCACCAAGGTAATATTTATTTATCTTTATTGCAGATTGCATTAGCAGCAGTTTTTCATGCAGCAGAAAAATATAAAGAAAACATGGCTCTGTAAGTCAAAATAGAAAAAAACCAATCTTAAGGTTATTTCTGGGCCTTCTTTCTTTCCAATTTTTCAACCGTGAGCATTGACATTGTATTGTCATGGTTAGTCTGAACGAATTCTTCTTGGTGTTAAATTCAGTTTAAATTGAACGATTGGATAAGACATCGCTTCTGTGAAAAGCCACAAGATAAAAGTAAATTCATTGAAATCATAAAATAATAATAATAAAAACAAAATGCACCGCAAAATCTAGTTAACTTGTTGCTGGAATGGCCTGCTGGCTAATTAAGTCTTTAAAGACGGTATTGTCCAAATATCGTTTCAATGTGTTGGTAGTATGGCACCCACTGAACACGGTCTCATCAAGTGAATTCCAATCATTAATAACTGCAACAGAATAAAAAAAATTTCTAATATCAAGGTGAATGGACAGTTTTTCCGATTTAAAAGAGTGGCCTCTGGTACGATCTATCTTGGAACGTTTAAAGAATTTCTCTTCCTTTACCTTAAGGAAACATAAGTCTCAATAATCGCACCCCATTTCCTGCTATTAGCGAGAGGTGTAAGCCCAAGAGAAGCACAACGCTGTTCACAGCTCAAAAATTTCTATTTAGTAAGCCTCTTTGTTGCCCGTCATTGCACCTTTTCCAGAAGGTTAATTCTTTCTGCAGCCAGGGAAGCCACGCCATATTGGCAAATTTCAGGTGAGGACGAATAGGCCTTTGTAAAGAAATTAAACAAATTGGCATCCTATTTGGGTAAGTGTCTCGAGAGGAGTCCAATCTGTCTGATGGCGCTGGCAGCAGCTGTAGCACATTGCTTGGACACACTGAGGTTGTTAGTGATCCACACACCCCAATCGTCAGTGACCTCATCGATGACCTCTCCTCCAAGGGTGTACATATGTTTTGGATTATTGTGGCCGAGGTGCAATATATGACATTTTTTGGGATTAAAGGAAAGTTTTAAGTCTGTATAATAAGTTTCCAGTGTTTTAATATCCCTTTGAAACTCACACTAATCTAAGATCATTTTTAACTCGCCTGTCAATTTACAGATCATCCACAATTTAAGTGGGTGTAAATTAACTTCGTGTTGTATTTTGGTTGTGTGTGTGGACACCGGGGTTATTTGGATCTCCACCTTGTATGACATAGGTGGTAAGGCTGAAACTTAAGAGATGTTGGATAGATTCGTTTGTCTGAACGAAGATGGAAGATGCGTGTGGCCAAACCATTCGTGGGACAATTCCTGATGGGAGCTTGTTCGTGAAATGGTTTGGGGCATATTCGGGACAAAAGAGCGTCAGAGGTTTGATCCATGGATCATCGATGCAAGTGTAGTGGTAACGTTAGACAAGGAAATAATAACGCCTTGGAACTTTTATTTGGGGACTGTCATAACTCCTGGGTTTTAATTATGTGTTTCCAAAACATAATATGGTACAAGGAAAAGTTGCACAGTTCTCTCACAAGTGATAACGTTTAGCTTACTTCAGTGTAAAGACTTTGGGGCAGGCCTGGGAGAAATAGCAGCACTAAGGAGGACCATGTTTTGGATACTTATTAGGCTAGGAATGGAATAGGTTGACTTACAGGACAGTCCGGAATGGCGGCCGCCGTGTTCTACAAACCGGTCGGAAGTTCGGGAATATGGAAAGTCCGTCGTCCATGGTCAGCTCGACATTGCTAGGTGGGTTCCTTACATGGCCTCAGGCATCGCTAGTTCAACCATAACAAACGGTAAAACTCTGCTCGGACATGAGCACGGAAAAGGGCGCGGCCTGCACCCTTGAATCAGCAAATAAGGGAGCTTCCAGTTAAAAAGGGACAGAAGCAACTAACAAACACTATAAAACCACACCAACGGTTGCCTTGCAAGGTGCAATGTCTTGCAACAGATAGACAACAATGGAGCGAGAGCTTGCCAGCACTATTAAAGACCGTGTTAGAAAAGGGGGAGACTAGCTGCCCAAGAGCAACAGCTGCAAGGACAGGGACAGCTAGCAAAACCGTCTAACAGTGTGAAGTGCAATAATTCTGGGACCAAGCACAAAACCTTGTGTAATGCCTAGTCTAACTTCAGTCCAAGCATAATGAATGTCGATCGTCAATCTTTATCATCATTCCGTAAAGAAAGCATTACAAAAATTTTAAATTTCGAGGGATATACTACCATCATCAATGTGTGTTTTTATAAGCATACCATGATCGATGCTACCAAACGCTTTAGCAATGTCAAAAAAAAAATCAACTGGTTCACTTTTGCCCGAATAATATAGTCACTTATTCCGCACTGCTAAGAGCTTAGTGGAACAAGATCTATCTTTTGCGAAACTATGTTGAGCAGTCGTCAAAATCCATTTTCCTGAATATCTCTTTCCAAAATAATAATTTTAATGGCTCTTTTCACAGATCTTGGCAGAGACATACATGAGCAGGGACGTGTGTGGGGGGGGGGGGGGGGGCCCAAGGGGTAAGGTGCCATTTTTTAAAAAAAAAAAAAAAAGAAGGACCGGTATTTGCTGGAGTGGTGTTTAGACGGGGGTTGCACCCCAGGGGAGGGGGGCGAGAGAGCCCTCCCCGGTTGGGTAAGCTTTGCCCCCCTGTCGGGGAGTAACCGAAATTGTCGTCGGGGAACAGCCGGAAGGCGAAGTCAATGATAATAACAATGTAAAAATGTGAGGGAAAATAAAAACTCAAAACAGAGTTTGCAGTTTTGTTAGTCCACCTGTTGCTATCTCATCACCTCCATAATTTAAGAGCTGTCTTAGTTAATGCAGAAATGTCAACTAAATATGTACAAAACAAAACTTGTTAAGGATTCTAGCTAAGTTTTCGTCGTTTGAATTCGAGATACCAGTTAACTTATCGTGTACAGAAGTAGCTAAACTGAAAATGTAGTTGCTGCTAGACCGTC
>JAHWFP010234581.1:46386-58156 GCA_023313725.1 Lithobius niger | reverse complement strand
AATCAATTAGTTGTACAATACTCTGCAAAGGAAGGCAAAATGCAACAAGTGTAGTATGTGGTTTTCAGAAGTAACCACTAGAAACAGTAGTGTGCACAGACCTCCGAGAGGGCAAGCTTGACAAAAAAGGGCACGCTGAGGTTTTTTTCATGGGACTTTTATTATTTTTATTTGCTTTTCACTCTCTATTTGACCCCTTTTTCATTTTTTTTTTAGCTTGTCACTCTTTCTTACCCTTATCTGGACTTTTTTTGCCTTTTTTTTGCCTCTAGACCCTTTTCCTGGTTGCAGCACCAACATTTATCGGTTCAGAAAAGCAAAATAGAGCATAAAGAAGTCTCGGTTGAAGCTCCTGCCCGGGTAGTTCTCTCAACCGCACTTGACTCTTTCAAAAATCGTCTGGACCGTTTTCTTGTTTAGGTTCTTTTTGGACGGTTGGCCCTTGGTTTAGTTGTGTGTGCGTGTGTGTGTGTGTGTGTATGTGTGTGTGTGGGGGGGGGGGTGCTATTTGCTTGCACCGTCAGGTTTTCTATTCTATTCTAGTAGTGGCATTTTTCCCAAAACGGGCAGGGGCAATGTCTCCCCCCCCATACTCCCACACTGATTGGAAACTATACCCTTGTTCACCGAAAGAAGAAACCATTTGAATGTGGAGAGTGTGACGAGGTATACAGACTTACGGCGGGTGTTTTACAACACATACTGGGGGGAAAATGTTTAAATACAAAGAGTCTAGGATGGCACTCGGCAGGAATCATTCGTAACACGGCACAATACGCTAGTACATAGTAGGAAAATATGTTTAACAGTGAAGAGTACGGCAAGATTACACACGCAGATCTGCTTTACATCCCACGAATGGTAATGGACAGGTTAAATGTAAAGAATCTGGTTGACTTTGGTTTGAAACTACAGCAAGACACTTGCTTGTATATAACAGGAAAAATGCTTAAAACGTGAAGAATATGGTAAGGTCAAGGACCTAAGGCATTTGTTTTACAACACAATGGTATGCAGGGAATAACGGTTAACTGTGAAGAATGTGGAGTGGCTTTCAGTAGAAACTATTTGTTTCAAGCAGTAAGCAACCATTTGAGCATTTATATGCTGTTTAGTCACGAGAAAAAACTGTTTAAAATTGATGGAATGGGTTTTTTCAGCTTTTGCAATCATACGCCTTTTATAAAACGTTTTGAATGTGACTAACGTAGAAAGGCCTTTTCCATGAAACCTAGTTCACAAGATTGTCAAAGTTAAGAGGAACCACACAAATTTGATCTAATTATAAAATTTGTAAGCCTGTCCTATCATGTAGATTAAATAACATCTTATTTTGATCGAGCTGTAACATTACTGGATTAACTGATTGCATTTTGGTACTTCACTAGCCAGATTTGTGAACTTAACTCTCAGGAGAAATACTGGAGTATATCAACTTACCCAAGACATTATGGCAAGTAGTAGGAATTTACGATCTGGTCACGGACTACATCCAGCAAATCGGGCAGATCTGTATTTGGATACCGCTTTCGCATTTGACTACCTCCACCTGCTCTCCTCCTGAATGATCGTGTAAAATGAGCCGTTAGCCACTTCTCTTCCTGCTGGAAACTAGGGAATTTTAACACCAGCACTTTAACCGTGCTATGCAAAAAATGGTAAATCGTCCCAACTAGTATTAAAAATTTGCGAGAATATTGGGAATAATCGTTTCCTATTGCACGATAAAAAGTCTTCAATTTGAAAGATTGAAAAATGGTTAACACTTACACCATCAACAAGACTTACACCAAGTGGCTTAAATTTTCGAAAACAGTCCGTTCTCATCATCAGAAATACGTCATCAAAATAACTCAAAACAATCTGCAAAATTTCATATCAAAGACATCCTCATCATTCAGATGCCTTCATCAGGCTTCTACTATATTTGTACTGTCGACTACATCAACAACAACTTCGTCTGCTTTGAAATTTTACCACTGCCGTGGCCTCAAGTATTTACTGGGCCGCTCGTGATGGTCGCCCTCTAGCGTCCACTGTCTGTTGAACCATTTGAAGAGATCTCTACCCACAGAGTTTGCGAGTTTAGGGAACATTGGGCCTTGAATGTTATCAAATCTACTCCTGTAGCTTCATGTTGTTGGATGGCTAGTGATTCTAAACATCTCAAATGCTGATCACGTGACGAATTCAATCTTAAGAGAGTTCAAGTACAGTCCCAGTCAATCTCGTGCATAAAGATTTGCAGTGGATTGCGATGCTGTTATTATCTTTTTCATTCTTTACAGTCACCATATGTTGTGCAACTCTCGCTCTCACTCCCTTTCTGGTCTCTCCAATGTAGACGACATCTCAGTCTCTGCAAGGAATCTTGTACACAGCGTCATTAGTATTCTTTATTGTTCCCAATTTCTCTTCAGCTTTGGATTTAATCGTCTCTCGTGCTGCTTTGTTTTTTCCCCAGAAATCCTCGTCTTTGGGCCCTCAGCATTCTTTAAAAATGTACTAAAACCAATAAATTATACTTCCTCAGTATTCTCTGCACTCTGTTCGTGATCCCTTCTGTGTATGTCAAAGCTATCCTTGGCCTTTCTTGGACCTCTTCTTCGTTTTTAGATACTATTCTTCTTTTTCCAATCTACAATTGCACATACAATTCTTTCTTAAATTATTTAACAGACGGTACCCGAGGCCCAAAAACTATTTTTTCACTTCTCAAGGTGTGATGCTGCTATCTCTCTCTGAATAATTTAAGAGTGGTGGATTCCGAGTGTTGTGAACATCGCGGGTCCCACCGACAGGCAGATCAACAGCTCCATTCTCTGCAAGCTAGGAGCCAAGCTTGATGCCCAGTGGGAGCTCCACCAGCATGCAGCAAGTGGCTCATAGAGATCAGTGGTCGAGTCACGCTGGAATGACTTTCAAATTGTTGTATGTAACTTTGAAAAATCCAATATGTGACGTGCTCACATTTTTCCGCATATTTCTGATATGACAAACAGACTGTCTTCGAAAATGTAAGAGATTTGGTTGTAAGTTTTGTTGGTGGTGTAAATGTTAACCATATTTCAACCCATCAAGTTAAGAATTTTCCGTAATGTCAAATTTGAGCCACTGTAGTCACCATTTGCCAGTGTTAAACTGCAAGTACCGAACTGATTAAGGAACAGTACCCCTGTAAATAGCCCATTGCTTAAAGGTACCTTCAAATAGTCAATTGATACAGTACCTGTATAATATTCAACTAGCGGAGTCACTCGCTTCGCTCACTCATTCCGCGTCGTCTCGCTCCCTCCCCCCCCCCCCTATTTAATTTGCCGTTCGCTCGGTAGTTGGCATCGTATGTTCGCGCTGCTCGCCGTTGCGTTCCGGGTGCAGCTACTATCTCAGCGGGCCTTGGTTGCTACTGTTATAATTTGCCGTTCCGTCGGTAGATGGCGGAGATGGCATCGTATGTCCTGCTTGCTGCAGATGGAGATTGCTGCTGCACTGCCGATGACAGCGTTCCGCATCTTCTGCAATTATATATATAGATTGCTTGCAGGTCCGGTGCCTTACACAGCCGCTTCCTAAATTAAGGTCCAAATCACACACGTCTTAGAGCATTCACTCAAGCCAGGAAAAAGTTATATGTTCTCAGTTTGGCACTCGATAAAATAGTTTAAATTTTGAATCTTAATCAGATTAACATTCATACAGTTAATCATTGTGCAGGAAAGCAAACCCACGCATTGCAGAATTAAAATAATTGTTTTTTTTTTTATATCAATTAGCTCTCAATTATTATTTTTTGTTATTGTCCTTTAAACTTCAGGAATGAAACATTTTTAACCCCGTAAATCATAGACACAGGCTTTGTTTGCCTTGTTTCAAATTTCGAGTAGTTTCATGCAATTACTTATAACTGTATATCCTTTCAACTGAGTATCATTCTTTAAGACTGACCAACTTTAGGTATTGATTTTCAGGAAACTAATGGTAGACGCATCGTTTTAATTTTGTTGGTGGAAATGAGCAAACATGTAATTAGGAGCACCATTTAGGGAAGAGTAAGTGATAAAAAAAAAGGGATTAATCAGCAGGCCAAAACGAGAGCTCGTACTCTTGTGATTAAAAGGCTGTAAAATACTTTCGAATTTCCTTGCGAGTCGTTAAATAAAGCATCACTTATGTACGCGTTTGTTACCCTGCCGGAAAATTACGCACTAGCTTTTTAGTCTTTTATTTTTTTTTTTTTTGGCAGGAGGGGGATTGTCGAGTGAGTTTTTTGTTGTTGTTGTCAATGTCATTAAACCTTTTGAGGCACATAACCCACATTATTGATACTGGACTGAGAAGCATGGTGCACATGGGTGGTGTGGCTGTATCAGCAGGCTGTTAATATTAAGTGGAGAAGGGCCTGTGATAATGTGGGACAACATGGTTGATTTACTATTATGATCATTTGATGGCCCTTGAAGTCGTAAAATGCTATTCAGTTTCAGTCCTGTGATATTCAAGCACTATTGCCTTGATCTAATTTCTAACCTGAAACTAGCCTAACCATTATCGCAGATCAATTTTTTTTTTTTCTAGGTACATAGCTGATGTCTTGTTAGGCTCTGGTGATAAAGATAAATTGCATTTTTTGTTAGACTGCATAAAGAGTAAGTATTATTATCTGAAGTACTGACATTGCCCCTGCCTTTTGAGAATATATTCTTTTTGTTAATTGTTTTTTGCAAATTAAAAAAAAAAGTTCACCAGGCTTAACTTTTGGAGAAAATATGTGCTGCGAAAATATTTTAGGGGACTTATGTTTTTACTCTTTTGATTAATGCGGGAGTGCCTGAGAAACATCCAATTTAACTTTGTATGGTCTAAATAATGTATGCTACCAAAACTGATTGTGACCATCACTAAAAAATTACCCATTGCTCTCGGCGAGTGCATGCCAGCCAGAAATGAAAGCCAGGCAATTCAAGTATAGTAACTTTAAATCGTAGTTTCTGTTGTCGTCATATAGGGAAATTGCACACTTAAAATAAACTTGATTAGGAATTATTAATATAGAACGTAAAGTAATTCCTGCAAATGGCACACAATGAAAATTTCTGAACCGCTGGATTAAAATTGATTTTATAATTCTCTTCACTTACTTTTTATAGAAATACAAAGTTTAGTAAAAAACTTGGAAGTGCCTCAGCGTGGTGCAGTCAAACCAATTGAGAAGAAATTGGAGAAATGTCGCAATCCAGAGAATAATCCAGAAAGTCAAGTGTAAGTAATGTCAGTTTCCATTGTTTTATAGCTGTTTGCCATGAAGTCATCATGAATTAGCTACTGACGAACGAAAATAGCGGATCTTTGGCAGTCTGAGTGGACTAGCCCAGTCACGTGGTACGTGCATCACGGCAAATAGCCGTGGCGCATGGTTCTGAAAACAAACCATTTTAATTTCAAGAGTTTATTTGTGAAGTATCACTTTCTGTCTTGCCTTGCTTTCTATCCAATAAGGATAGAAAAACAAAATTTTGTTGTGCGACCGTGTTGCTTAAGAGTATTTCTTTTTAAATTACAACACTGTAGATTAACGAAATAACTGAATTGCACATATGTTCCTGTGGTTTAAACGATTGTTGACCGTTGTCACACGGTTTATTGTCACCAGGTACTTTTTTTTTCCAATGACAATGAACAGTCAACAAAATAACTGAGTCATCAAATCTAGCATTTCATGAAGCAATTTAAGCTCCAATATTAATTTAACCTAAACAGAATTTCTTCAGAAAATCCAGATATTAGGCCACTTAAAAAAGAAAGTTGGTTCTCGGGCATTTTCTCAAGAAATCCGTGCGGGCGGCGGAATTTATTTTTTATTTTTTTTTATTTTTCGACCGTATTTTTCCGTACATTTTGGGGAATTATTTTTTAGTTTGGATAAAATAAAGAATACTGCCTCTTAACACTTCGTACCATGTGTCCACACAATTATTTATCGACAAGAATAGTAATTTTATATTTCAATTTCTCATTAAGGGCTATTTTTGTTCTGTAACTGCTATTTTTGCCGCGTCGTTTCTTTTTATTTCCCGTCAAAAAATCAGTGCGGGAGGGCCTGAGAACCAACTTTCATTTTTTTAATGACCTTATGGGTTATATTTCGTAGATTTTTTTGTACTGATTTGCTAACTTTGTGTCCTTTTTTTGCTTTCCTTTCCTTTTTATGTGTAGCTACAAGCGTAGAATGCAAGAAATGTTAGATGAAGAAGAGGGTAGAAGTGCACGCAAGTATGCACGTTTAGCTGAGGTGAGTTGTCGCATTAAGTTTCAGTTGGCATCTTGATAATAAGGCTGTATCGAAGCGGTCTTAACGAATCAATATTTGCTAGTTAGGGCCTATTTGGTAGAAACCGGTAGCTGGTCGCAATGATGAAAGTTACTGGTTAGTTGCCGATGATGAAAACTATTTCTTAATCGCCTGTCGCAAATATCAAAAAATACAAATATGTCGATCATGCTTCTTGCAATTTTGTGAGCTCGAGTTAGCCACTTCCAAATAATCAATACATAATAAGGGCAACATTAGTAAATTTTTCAGCTGTAATGGTGCAGATTATTGGTTTTTGAAAATAGTACAGTAAAACATCTGTTACCCAAACTAATTGAGACCAAGGGTAGTTTTGGATAATAGACAATTCGGACCATACAATTAAAGAACAAATTATGGAGGATTTTACTTTGAAAGTTCACAACATTAGGCATACCTGATGACACGAATGACACTCATTTTCAAAAACATATTATTTATGCACCATATCCAGTCCCAATGCTTGAGAAATGCAGCAATGTAAAAGAGAAGACAACCATACAACAAATGCTTGAACACAAATGACGAGCTGATTTCCAACAAATCGCTTGAAAGTTGTTGAAAATACACAAGATATTATTTTCGCAAATATCAGGACTGTATACGGTGTATAAATACCTGAAGAATCACAACAAAAACACTTTACCACCTTCAAAGAACACAAAATGGTCCTAGGTGGTAAAGTGTTTTTGTTGTGCTTGTTAAGATGGCTTTTAAATACCACTGTGACTACCGGTTGCCGGTGTTTTCGATTTATAAATACCATACTTGCCCGATTGTAAGGCAACACGAATATAAGGAGAATTGCCTTTTGGGCTCATAAATTCAACAAAAATAAATGGGCACGATTATAAGGTGGATGACTTTCACCCAAGATTCTGCCAGTGCCTCTATTACCAATATAGTTAGTACGTACCATACTTAGTATTATAGTTCAGCCAATGCCGATTCAGAATATTTAAAAAATCAAATCTTACCTAAACCACCAGGTAGAACACAGTTCACTGTCCGACTTGAACCAAAAATATAACCAAACGTGAACTTAAAAATTGTTATGGAGTCCATAATTTGAAAAAACCATATGACGAAAAATATTCAAGAATATTTTTCATCATATGGTTTTTTTTTTTGTGGACTCCATAACAATTTGAAAGTTCACGTTTGGTTATATTTTTGGTTTTGCTAAGTAATTCAAAAACCATTTGAGCCGCACTTCTCATTAGCACCAATGGATTGCTCTTGAAAAGACGATTTAAATGGTGTATTCAAACTTCAAAATCGGTCATAATTAGGCAGAGTTATGGATTTGGACATGAATATAAGACGAAGGTGCCCATATAAGACTAACGGAACAAATTCGAAAAAAATGCCGTCTTATATTCAGGCCAGTACAGTAATGTGTTTCTATGTGTCTATAAATTGAGAATTCTGCTCTCTGAATGCTGTCTTTACCTAGAGATTTTAAGTCTTTTTGAATGCCAGCTCGGTAACCCAAGTGAGCGAACTGCACATTCTGGTTGATGGGGTTCCAACTAAAAGTTAAGTAATTTGGCAGGATATTGTATGAATTGAGAAAGTACCTGCCGCCTGATTGAAGTTATGGGGAATAAATCCACTGTACAAACATTTCGCAATATCTGTCTATGAGTTGCGATATTTTGTGGGTTGTAATGAAGTTGTAGAACACCCACAATAGAAAAAGTATTGACACAAGAACAGGGTACAATTTATCAGCATTAATCTATCCACCCGATCTGTGCAAAGAATTCTGCTGCCAATCTGGAATACTACAGAATGAAAGAAGTTAAAACACAGAGCTGTGTTTGGGATGAAAATCTTGACCTAATGATTTTTCCACACATGCTTCCAAGAGGTAGATATGGAAAAGTATGCGTATGCAGGCCTGTGCATTTATCTCATTATCTGAATCGAAATATCTAATTTTTCGATAACTGAACAAGGAAAGCAGATTTCGTTTAAATCCATAGTAACTATTCCATTTGTTTTATAACCACAATACTAGAGAGAATTGACAGTAACGATGTGAATATACAGAATAAATTGCGCTTTTTCTTTGCAACTATGAGAGGTACAAAATGATTAAGAGAGCTCTTATACATGATGAGAGTTTAGCCCTCCAGTGTGGATCGTTACATTGAGCTGCGTCGAATATATTTAGAAAATATTGTACAAACACTTGGTAACGGGAAACTCTGATGTACCTTAGGCCATTTAAAAAAAGAAAGTAGTTTCTCGGGCAGAAACAAAAATATTTCTATGCGGGCGGGCGGTTTTTTTTTTACTTTTTTTCGTACTGTTCAACATTTACCAGAAACTACATTATCGTTAATGGAGGAACTCCCATCTTGGTTTCTGATTGGGAGGCAGCAATCGGCAGGAAAAAACGCAATTCCTTTAAAATAAATATTGACGTAGTTGCCGAATGACATTTACAAAAAAAAAAGGGATTAAAATGAATTACATTATTTATTAGGAAACTACCTGATTTAATTTTGTTTAATGCAATTATAATAGTGCCGCACACAACATATTTTTCCAAGATGGCCGCTGTCGTTGAGTGCAGCGCTTTAGCTAAGTTTAGTCATTGTCCATGATACAATATGGGAAAGGCCGTTCGTACGAACTCTGAAGCTAGACAATAAAAACCACGTTTGCTGTAAAAAAATTGAACTGTGTCGAATATTATTGAACACCGCCCCTTCCCCGACAATTACTGCAATTTTGAGTTAGCTACGACAAGCCATGGTAAATACACGGAGGCTTGGCACAAAACACAAGAGCTGGCAAAAAAAAAAAACCGTGGGTACCACACCAACAACACTAATTACTGTTGTTAGGAGTAATAATAAATAATATAATAAGAGTAATAATGATTATTGTTATCTAAATGATTATTGTAGATGTGGTGCTCGTGGTTTTTTTTTTGGTCCGGTGTCGCTCGTAATCTTATTTTGTTCCAAGCGCTGCGGTAACCGGCAGGGGAAATGAAAATAAAAGGTCCGTGCGGCGACTTTTAGGTGGTGCGGCGATGCCTGAGAAACAACTTTCTTTTTTTAAATGGCCTTATGTAGACAAAATGACTCCTGGAGAACTGTGCGCTTTGGACCGTGTGCATGTTAGAATAATTTCTACAGACGCTTCTACGCAATATTGAACCGTTTGATATTGTGCAAATCAAACCTGCGTTAGGAAATATCCCTCATTATTTCTGGCGAGTAGACAGCCAAAGTCATTCTGCACCGTATGCTCACGTGGTCAGACGATGCTCCAATTATTGGGCAATCTACGAGTGCGGAAATGGGCAATACAGGGTGGTCCAAAAGTCGGGCCTACCTGAATATATCCTAAATGGTGTCAAATATCCTGAAAACAAGTTTATAGTAATAATGAGTAAACAGCGGGGATTCAGATGAGTGTAAAGACGATGATCTTGAAGACCTCCATCAAGGTCATTGCATTGCTAACTTCTAAAGGAAGCACCGTAGACCATCAGTGCAAATTTGAAAGTTGTAGGTAATCATTAAAAACTGCCAATCCAAGAAACAGAATGGAAATCCATGTAGAAACGCCAGAGTTATATGCAAAATACCCTTTTTGCACGTAAACTTCACTGCAAGAGCTACTTGTCAAGCAGTGAAGCAAATGGAAAGGTTAGAAGGCAGTGACCAGCTAGCATCTCTGGTCTGTTATCCCAACGCTGTTTATTTCATGTTTGTTTGTTGTTTTACGGGTATTAGCCAGTTTTGTGTATTTCATTGCGTGAAATTTGAACAATGTTTCTGTCACCATTTTATTGTTCAGAACCAACGGGTGTGGTATGTGGTCAGACATGTTATTAGTGGGTTCTAAACAAATAACATGGGCGTACATAACTGTAACGAACTTGTAAATAAATTAATTGTAAATAACTTTGTAAACAACTACAAAAGCTGCAAACTTGCAACTTGAAGGCTGCTTTCGTAACCTCTACTATTGAGTCAGAAATGGAGGATTAATTTTGACCAACAAAGGGGGGGTTAAGGACCCAACTTGGACCATCACGTTTGTGTGGAATAAAGATAAGATGGAAATCAATCAAGAAGGTGCTCGAAATGGTGTCCCATCTCATTGCGGCATGCTTGTGCCCGTGACGTTGTGGAATGTAGTACCCGTTTGAATGTTGCTGCTGGGATGGCTCTACATGTTGCACGTATCCGTTCCTTTAGGTCTTCAGCTGTTGTTGTGGGGGTTTCATATACTTGGGCTTTAACGTGGCCCCACAGGAAAAAGTCCAGCGGAGTTAAATCTGGTGATCGAGCAGGCCAAGCCGTTGGGCCAGCTCGACCGATCCACTGTCCTGGGAACAAAGCGTTCAACCGCTGTTGCACAGTTCTACGGAAATGGTGTGGGGCTCCATCAAGTTGGTACCAAATTGCCTGCACCGTCGCTAGTGGCAGGTTGTCCATAACGTCAGTTACAACGTCATCTACAATGAGTTCAAGGTAGCGTTCCCCATTTAGAGTTCCATCGTAGAATACTGGGCCAATGATGTGGCCATTTAGGATGCCACATCAGACATTAAACCGCCATTGTTCCTGATGTCGGGCTTCGCGCAACCAGTGAGGATTCTCATCTGCCCAGTAGTGCACATTGTGGGTATTCACGATGCCATCCCGTGTGAATTGCGCCTCGTCCGTCCAAAATACATGATAGAAAAATAAAGGGTAAGCAGTAGTTCTTCACCCAAGAACCAATCGCAGTACTGCAGACGGGGGTCATAATCTGTTGCTCGCAGCGCCTGATGAAGATGAACATGGTATGGATGGAAACTGTTCCTCTTCAGGACACGTAGGACAGACTGATGACTGATGTCAAGTGCCCTTCCAACTGCACGACTACTGGTATGCAGGTTTTCGGCTTCCGCTGCGAGAACCATCACACTGTTGTCGTCGTCTGTTGCAATTCGAGGCCGACCTGTTCGAGGACGGGCTACAATGCTGCCCGTTTCCAGGAAACGAGCAAGTGTCCTGTTGAACGTTCGTATTGTTGGATGCCTTTGTTGAGGATGCCGTTCTGCATAAATTCGAAGAGCTTCACGAACATTTTCGTGGGCCAAACCATAGCACACGATCATGTCCACGAGTTCTGCATTGGCGTAGGCTGCCATCTGAAATTACAGTGTTCTGTGTATCTGGCTGAAATTTTCTAAAGTGCAGTTAATTATTTACTCATCAGCCTAACTGAGAGTAGTTCAAGTACGGCTGAACTGCGCTGAAGTGCAGGTAATTAATGTCTCATCAGCCTAACTGAGAGTAGTTGAATTACGGCCGAAGTGTGCTGAAGTGTAGTTCTTATTTCTTAATCAGCCTTAGGGATGGGTCATTATTAATGGCGACCGGGGGTGGGTGGGGGGGGGGGGGA